>VXBJ01004008.1:216706-297576 GCA_013400055.1 Nycticryphes semicollaris | reverse complement strand
CAGGGAAGTGGCTGAGGCACCATCCCTGGAGGTATTCAAAAGGCGGGTTGACATAGTGCTCAGTGACATGGCTTAGTGATGGGTTGTTGTTTTTTATCAGTTAGGTTGGCGATCTCAAAGGTCCCTTCCAACCTCGACAATTCTATGATTCTATGTTACAACTACAACCTTGGACATGCTAAAAGGCTTCTTAAAACTCAGTTATAAGTTTTAACCTCTAGACAGACAGAACATGCTTACAGTGGAGCTCTCTAGTTCATTTCTTTCTTTCAGGAGTTTTAACATGCATGTATGTGTGTATATATATATAATATATTCTTAATTCAACATATAGAAAAAGTAAATGATCTAATTCATACGTCCTTTGTATCTCATTCATTTCACAACTGAAACCTAAGCTGTCAGTTCGGGAATTAAATCCTACCAGTTCACAAAGTTCACACCGAACATAAATGAGGTGTTTGCTGTCTCGGCACCGAGAAAACGTCTAAAAATTACCGTGCGTCAAACCAGGGACCAAAACTCTTTTTATCAACTGGAAAAATACCCTGTCTGCCCCACACCGCACCACTGTACCATGCCGGTGACGACAGCAAGCTTGCCCCCGTCTAATCTCTGACGTCAGAGAACGTATTTCTGCCGGAAGACACCAGCCCCGGCCGGAGTGATAGAGCCGCCCCGCGGGGCGGCCGCGGAGTCCGGGGACCGCGGCCGCAGGCCGGGGCAAGGAGGTGGCCGCTGAGGCGCCGGTCATGCCCCCCCCAAGAGCCACCGCGGTGGGGGAAGCGGGCAGGGACCGCCACCCGGGCCGCGGCTGTCCTCCCCTGTGAGAGACCGGTACTTCACTCACCAGGCACCGGCAGCTCGTCCTCCTCGGCGGGCTCGGCCATGGCAGCTGGCGGCGGGCGGCCGCCCCCGCGCCCCATGCAGCGCGGCGCCGGGCTGCCGGAAGTAAACAGAGCCCCTGCCACGGGCAACGGCCATAGAGAACGACGGGGAGCGGCGCAGCACCACCGAGGAGGCCGGGGCCGGGAGCGAGGCCGGCCGGTCGCCTGGCGGTCTCGGCGGGGAGCGCCCCCTGGCGGCCGGCGGTGAGGCGATGAGCGGGGACCTGCACCTCCCCGCCCCGCCATCTTAAGGTTTCTCTGAGGTTGCGGCGGTCTCTCCGTGCGCCGCTGTGTAGGGGGAGCCCAAAGCGGCCACAGCCGGCCAGGGTGGTGAAAGGCGGGGAGAATCACCTCTGTCGAAGGCGCCTTGCGAGTCTTCTCTGCAGCCGGGCTTTGCCTTCCTGGCACCCGTTCCTACGTGCTTGGGCATTGCTTCTGTCTGCTATCCCTGCCCACGGCTGCCAAATAAACCATCTCCCGCCGCCCAGGGCTCTGCCTTGAGCACCCTGGCTCGCCGAGCCATGCCCCCGATAACCTCCGCTTGCTTTGCGGAGTGAGTGGAAGGGCTGCCCTGCCTCAGGCAGGTGAACAAAACAGGACACAGAAACTTCGTTTTGTCACCATGGTGATTCTGCTGTCCTAAAAGACAAGTTCCCGCTGTTTGATCACCTCTCTTTCACCAGGGATGTCCGCGTAAAGTCTTCCTTTCGGCTGCACAAGACGTTCAGTCATCCACCCATCCAGGGTCACTGGTGACAACGATTGCGCAGACCCCACTGGAATAAGCCCAGGGGCTTTGTAGCCTTTTAACCATATTTAATGTGCAATCTCAAACTCCCAATAGAGCCTCCCCCCCAGCCCGCCCCCCAAAGAAACCCCAACAAACCAAACATACATATATCTATGGTGCTTTATGGATTTCCAGTTTCTTGCTGTTGCTGTGTGTTTCAGATATGCCTGGACATCCCTTGCCAAAAGGAAAAGGTCTTGCTTTTAGGATGATGTACTACAAAAGACACTGCAACTGGCAGATTGGACAACCAACTTAATCCGTGTTTTATGCAGTTTAATCAATATGGTTGATGATGCATAAAATGAGGCCTTCATATAAGTACACACAAAGAATGGCCGCATTTTCAAAAGGAAATAGGAAGTGTGCTTTTTGCCCCTACATGAGGCAGGGATTTCATCACTTTGAACCCCAATATCCTTCTGATGCTTTCTGCTCTAACTGCTTCTCCTAAGTCCAGAGCAAGGAGATATGCAGCAAAAGCTTTTCAGAATAAAACTGAACAACCATTGTTCCACAAAGTAATGGCTGAGATAATAGTTACCAGATACTCTGGTTGCCAAAAATATAAATGGGTTATGAAATGACCAGGAAGATTCATGGGAAGAAGGTGTCTGTAGCAGTGTTTTGATTTCTATGACTGTGGGATCCTATTTGAGGTTCAATATTTGGTTGCACCAAGTGCAGGATGGATGGGAAAAATCATTTATAGAGTAGGCATTTGGTTTTGGTTTTGGACATCCACTTGCCTGTAGAGAAAGGAGAAGTCATGCTGTCAGGGGTCCAGCTATGTCATATTGTCCCAATTGTCCAAGCAGACATATACCACTGGAAGATCTATGATTCATCATAGATGCAGCAGGTTGGAGCTCCTCCCCCTCAGAGGTGCCCCAGCTGCTGGACCCCCACCATGCAAAAGAGAGGCACAAAGATCAGGTGGCGCTTCCTCAGGGCAGGAGGCTGGGGAGCAGATGAGCTGTGAAAGGACATTGACCTCCCAAGGTGTTTCTTTTGGGTTGAAAGGAAGCACCATGGGCACTTTTGGGGCACCATTCCACAGGCACTGCTGTATAAATGCTTCTATTGCCTTTTCCTACCCTGACTGCTCCTTCTTCTCAAGAAAGGAGAGTCAAGGGTCAGGGGACAGATCTTACGTTCATATTAGATGACTATATTGATGTTACTCGTTTATCCTAATTTACTTTTCTCTTACTCTACATTATTCTTTCTTCACCAGTGTGTTTCAACCCATTTTCAATACCAAGCCCTGGAATATGTAAATATGCCAAACCAATTCACTCCTGATTTCAACGAAGCATTTTACGGTGTTGAGATGTGTGAGTCAGTTTTTAACATGGTAGTAGATTGAGCCTTGGCAACTAGCCAGGAACTGGGGGTAGCTCTGGAGTTCTGCGCTGAGAGATGCTGCTGTCACCCCAAATGTAAGAGAAGTGCATTGCCACACTGGTCCAACTCTCCTCCTGCACCTGGTGATGCTTCTCATTCACAGGAGCTTACTGGGGAATCGGTCCACATGGAAAATGGGGTCAGTCCTTGTACAGGGGTGACCTGACAAAGGAGCACTGGCACTGTCCTCTGCCTGTGGGGCTGCAGGATAACACTGGTGGCCTTGGCACCTTGACCACCTTTCCTTTTTTCACCATCTTTTCTCCTAGGTGACACAGTCTCTGTCCCCAGGGTCTTGTCTTGAAGGCCGCAGCGGTCATTTACCAGGGAAGGGCAACCCAGAGGGAAACCATGGCCTGGCTTTCCTCTCTATGTGCAGCTCTTCTGGCTCTTTCATTCCCTTCCCATTAATTTCTGTTGGGTTTTTTTTTCTGCCTGACATTTCCCCTGGCAACTGCTGTGTTTTCCAGGCACCTCAGGACTGGTTTGGCTTGAGGGGTCCTGAACAAATCCCACCAAGAGCTATCACCCTGCATGACTTTTTCATGGCCTTCTCTCTTTCTGGGGAAGTCAAACATTTTTCTATGTGTTTTAATTATATGACCCTCACATTGCATTCAATGTATTGCCTTCTCTGACAGATATGCCATCACCTTGATTTACACAAGTACCTATCTCCTTACACAGAGGAGGAAATGAGAAAGTAATGGTCGTATTTCAAAACCAACTACATGGCAGGTGGCATAAAATCTTATCTGACAAGTATACTTGAAGACAGAAATTTAAGTGAAATCACTGTAGTATTTAGCAATTGGCTAACATCAGATTATACAGCAAGCAATTTAACGTAAGGAGGTATGCAGGCCACAGTATTTAAGTTTCTGGGAGGACTCCTTAATGCTACCATTGCACAATTTAAAGCTTGGTCAAAAAAAAAAAAAAAAATCCCAGAAAATAGACATTTTTTAATGTAGCCCTGCTCCATTCTTGTCAGGGCCCTGAGGGTACAAATAAGCCTTAATGTCCCTGTCCAGACCCACACCTGTGGGCCCAGGGCCCCCATTTTGTCTCCACAGAGGGCTGTGTGTCCCTGTCCTGGACATGCTGGAGCCGGGGAGCGCCCCCAAGTCAAGGTCTTGTCCCCAGGGGAGCCTCCCCACTTGTGCTGCTGCACCTTGACAAACCTTATTTTGCCTTTTCAGAGCACATGCTCCTGTCCAAATATTTAACAAACACAAAATTGCTATGAAATGGTGTTGACACAGGTGTGATAGGATGCCCACCCCCCCAGAGAAGGGCGCACACCGCGAGTGGTGCAATGGGGCCTGTGAGATATCTCTATCAGTAGAGTTTGACCAAGGAAAAGCTTCAGTGTCAGCCCTCACCAGGCCCAGCCCTGGCTGGGGCAAGCAGAGCAAAGACTTTGGTTCTTGGTTTTCCCTTGTTTGCACAGCGGCACGGCTCGCTTTCTGCTTCATGCACCTTTTTTTTTTTCTTTCTCTCAACGTTATTAGCAGGACTGAGAGAAGTCTTAACGTGATGAGAAGATGCTGTTTAATGTGAGGAACTTCTTTGGTATTGCAAAACTAATGGGGAACAGCAAGCAGCTGCTGCGACAGTTTTGGTAAGTTTATCCTTTACTTTTGTGTGGTGTTCAGTGGCATTTAGTTAGAAACGTGGAGGCAAAAGCAGATGAATCCTGTGAAGGAATGCGTGTTTCAGAGGAAGGCTTTTTTTCCCCCGTATTTTTATGGCCCTTTTGCTTCCCAAGGCAGCAAGCTCTGCATCTTTGGGAGACTGGAGGATCTTCCCTTTTAATTTTTGAGAAATTATGTTAATTCTTTCTGTGGGTTTTAGCAGCAAAGTCAAGAAGGAAGATTTCTTCTTGAGGTCAATGTACGATGCAGGTCCTGTAATCAATAAATAGCTCTCTGAATAAAGTGCAGGAAATTCTTCCGCATTTAGACAATTATCATGGCCAGTACCGGGGGCCAAATTATCTCCTCGAAGCTGCAAGATGAATCCTTACTTCAGTATATTTTTTGTCGCTGTATACACTGCAGGTGTGCAGGCAAAGCATGATGTGATATGAGGGTCAAAGTTACCCAGGTAGACCTGACTCTGTGACCTGGCTTTGCGTTCTTTCTTCAGCCAGGTAGACATGTTTGTCCCCTGTGCCTTCAGAAAAGTAAGGCAATGTTACAGTAAACTGCTTCTCATGCTTGTCATATCTCCAGAATCAGGTTAAAATTAAAGACTTAAAACTTAATTCCACATCTTCCTTTGTTTTCATGTTGATCTCAATAAGAATACAACAGCGTTATGTAATAAGTGATTAGCGCTGGAAAACAATACATGAGAATTTCACATTCACAGGAATCCTAATATGCAATAAGTCATTTTTATTTTACATTTTTATTATTATATTATTTTTATATTACATCAGATGGAAAACAAATGTTTTCCTAGTTCTGTGATTTATCTGCTACAGTTTTAAAGTGTTCCTGAGGCCCGGGTGATAATTTTTACGTGGATTTTGGATTTTCAATGCTGGCAAGCAGTGGGAACTTTCTGGTTAGCAGAGATGATAGGAAAGCAAGTTTGGAAAACAACTGTAATAAAGCCTGTTTTTTGATAAAGTCATCCCATTTGTTAAGCTCCCCACATAATGTTTGTTATTTTTAGGGGGTTTTTAACATTCTGTCATAACATTGCCATAAGCTATCATGGCTGTATATGAGCATTTTAAGTCCAGCACACTGTTGTTGATACTGAAGGATAACCTAGTGTCTATCAGTCTGTGCTAATAGCCCAAAGTAATTGCTGCCCCAGCTCCAAAAGGAATAAGGCAACTGCTTGACCTTGCAATTCTGCCATTTACATTTTAACTTCGGTATGTTATCTCATGCTCCTTCTCTGGAATTTATTTGTCCACTTCTGCCTCTCTTTCAGAGGATGTGGACGGGAAGGGAAGCATTTCTTTAAGGTCATAGCAATAAACAGAATCATCATGGGAACACAGAGGTCAGGAGCAGACCTCTAGTCCAACTTTCTGTTTGCAGCCTGACAACAGCATGTGAGGTTGGCTCTGTCTTTGCTTAGCCACATCTTGAAAATTGCCAAGGATGGTAATTCCAAATCCTCTCTGGGTAAAAATTTAATGCTTCTCTATCCACCAGTGCAGAAATTAGTGGTGGGTATTTCTCAGTGAACTGCTCATTCGTGCCAAGTGGTAAAACAAGACCAATGACCAAAAGTTCCTGCTTGGCAGGTCAAGATTAGGCAATCTCTAACTCCCTCAAGGAATTGTAGGCTGCAATTAGAAATTCGAGAAGCAGCACCAAATCTGCTCTGGAGACAATGCAGTGAAGAGTAGAGTGACCAAACAGTAAGCAGCTGCATTGTCTTTAGAACAGGGCAAGTATTTTTTTATTGCCCCAAACTGAGTATCAAATTCCTGTTCTGAAAAATAATGATAATAATAAAGTCACAGTTATGAAACTAATTTCATTCAGAACATACACATTGAAGTTAAAGCGAGTCCCTTGAATGTCAGCTTAGAGCCTTGGCATTCAAGGCTGGATTTTGGTAGCTTACTTTGGTGAGCTGTTTCTCATGCTGTGGTGGAAGTTACTTGACACATATACACAGGCAACTTTTCTCTAAACTTAGAAAACAAGAAATCCACTCCTTTATCTGCGCAGTGCTACAGAGTAGCCCAGCCATCCTGAAGCTTGGGGGTCTGTGCAGAGACCAGACTCTGTTGATGCACATTGATGGGAATCTTTGTGGTGCTTTGTGCTTAGCTCAGTGCTGGATCCTTTGGCAGTCTGTATAATCTCTGGAGCATATTGCCCTGATATATGAGACCATATACTAAGTTCCAGCAATATTAATCTGTAGGGCACCTGCATGGTCTACTTCTTCAGATATTCTTCATGTTTCTGTGGTTACATATAATCCTTTTCACTGTGAAAAAAAATATTCTCAGTTATTGCGGTGGTATAATTCTAAGGTGTCCAGAAGGCATTTTAAGCAGCATTTAGATATCTTCAGTTAAAGACAAAATTCAGCTACATGATTTTGATGATGATTCACACAGTTTGTTCTGTGATGTCAAACAGACAGTAATAATGTCTGGTAGCATTCCCTTACGAGCTGCTTTCTTCCTATGGTTTTAGCTACTGTCTATGCCACGAAATTCTGCAGAAAAAGTCTTTCACTCCAGATTTAACTAATATAACACCAAAATTCTTAGAAGCCATGATAAGCCTATCCACTCCCAGGGCTTTTATTTACTGGAATTAACAGAAGAATGAACAGAAGTTTTATTTTTCTCCCCTGAATTTTCCTAGCTGTGGGCTCCAGAATTTGGCAATTGGCAGGTGCTGTATATGAGCCTGACCTCAAAGGTGAGCTAAAGGGAAGCCTTGAAAATACAAGAGCCATAGCTGCACTCAGTCCATTTGTTTGCAGTGCTTTGGTCTTCATTCCATCAGATCAGTCAAAAAATGCTGCCTTTAATTGAAAAGACATGTTTTGCTTGTACCCATCCAAACCTTAGCAAGAATGCAGTGTGGGCTGTGTTATGTTAAGGAAGGCTCTAGATACAGTACCAGAGAAGGGGTTAAGCTGCCCCTCTCCCTTATTAATCTTGAGCCTGTGAAAACACAGGCTTGGACATGATTTTCATTAAGACACCTTACCTAAGCTAGAGGAAATTTGATCATGTAACTACCGTGGGTGATTATCAGCATCCAATTTCATGTGCTTCTGAGTCGCAAATCTGGCTAGAGGCCAGAACACACTGAATAAATACACTGCAAATGCCCAGAACATCTCTTGTGTGGCAGGAAACACCAGAGCACATGGCTATTTTGTTGGGGTTTTTTTACTCTCTTCCCCAGTGTAACCAAGAAATTCCATACACATTTATAGAAATGCCACCATTAGTATTAGTCAGGGTGGAACACGGCCAGTGTCTACTCATCCACAAAGCAAGAAGGAAGGAGAAAGAGCACCAAGATCTGTTCCTCGTATTCTTTGCCCACAAAGGGCAGCTTTGTGGTCTAAGTATAAACCTTTTCACCGAGTCCCAAATGGTTTCATGCATTTGGGTTTATTTGATTAGGCAGCATGCAATACACATGCCTATCAGCAGGCAAAGGAAACTTTTTCTAATGTACAGTTTATAATACAATTTGAGACACTGTTACAGTGCACTGATCAATATAGCGCATAGTGTCATGTTGTGTATGTCTGACAGTAAAAGTTATTTAAACTAATTAACACAGTCAATCAAGCTGATCAAGCTGGGTCAAATGAGGGGAATGGGAGAGATTTCAGCTGCTTGCTCTTTAGCATGAGTACAATTTATTGTTGAATGACAAAAAGTGTATATTTTTTGCTCTTTTGATACAGGTGTGGGCCACCAGCTCAAATGAATGTTCATCTGAAAGGTCGTGACCTCCTTACTCTACAAAATTACAAAGCAGATGAGCTGAAGTATTTGCTATGGATGGCCTCAGATTTGAAACACAGGATAAAGCATAGAGGAGAAGTAAATTGCTTCAACTGTCTTATTTAGGTCACTCAGATGTTGAAATACATATTGTTCTGATGAGTACTGGGAATGAACCATTCAGGGGTCTTGTTCTAAACACCACCTGAACTCTTAAATAGTGTAAATCATGTGCTACAAATCAAATAGCCTTCCTGTAAAGTGTTCAGAGATATTCTTTAAATACTTTGGAGGACTTTGCAAGTGAAAAGGTTAAACAGCTTCTCACAGCTAACTCCTTGTTGTTGTCTAACCCTATCAATTGACACGTGGTGTATATGCAGAACTCAATGTAGGAAATGGAAGACACTTCCCTGTATGGGATTAAATTAGTATTAGAGTTCTCCTTAATGCTCCCTCTACTTGAGTGCCAAAATGCAGTTGTTTTATGCCCCCAGTATCACTTATTTTCCTTTAACATTTACACTGCTAATAAATTCCTTGAGGGGCAGGAAAATAAAGGTATGGTTTAAAAAAACACCTGTGTAACTTTTCTAATACTGAATTAAAATGTGCATAAAGTATTTCACACTGTAAAATGTATAATGACTGTAAAATTGAAATGGTTTCCTTTTTCATGTTCCAGTATTTGCCTTTGATGCAAGGAAAATCCTTAGCCATGATTTTTGAGAAGAGAAGCACAAGGACAAGATTATCTGCTGAAACAGGTAGGTCTGAGCAATGGCACAGTCAGATTTTATGTGAAATTGTATACTATATGTACTGAAAAACACTGCATATTTTTCTATTTAGCCATTTCTACTCAAGAGAAACTTAAAGTTTGAAAGTGAAAATAGGAAAAGAATGGTAGCTCATAGTGTTTCACCTTGCATATTAATGTCACAGGCACATCGCCTTGGTCACTAAAATTTCACCAGATCATCCAAAACATCATAGGTCAAAAATAAAGTAATGGGAAGAAGTAAGCATTTCTGTTGTAAGCTCCTAGTTACACTGGCAAGATGCACATTTCCTAACATCTATTTTAGTAAGCATCACAAATTTAATTCTGTGCAAGCTCTAATAAATATTTTTCTAATGTATTATGCATTACCATTGTCACATTTCAGAGTATGTGTTTAGGCTGGGAATCATAGTAATGCCTAGCAATAAAGTAGGAAAAAAAAATTAACGTGATTACCTACAAGAGAAGGTAGCTCGATGGAGACTCCAGGGTGTTAGCCTACTAAGGACAGACACTGGAACATTATTCTTTTAGGATAAAGTCCTGCAAATGCTAAAACACCTACGTATCTTTATTTACATGGCAGTTGTTCTGAAGTCAGTGGAACTGCTGAAATAAATCATTTGTGTGGTTGCATGTTAGCAAGGAATAACTATGAATTGGTGACACATCAAGGAAGGAAAAGCTTGCCCTTCTCACATTTAAGTTGACCCAGCATCCCTTAGACTGACTTCTCCCAAATGAAGGGACAGGAAGCTTGTTTAGTATTCACATTTCTTTATAAGGTGCAAGGGAGAAGGTAAAAATAATGGAAGGAAGAAGTAGATCTGTTAACTGCAAGCATTTCTTATTTGCCTTTGTATCTTCTGGCACAGCTATTTACCTGCTGATCCTGCTCTTTATGTAGATTTGTTGTTGCTTTCTGTTTTCTTCAGATAAGCAGGACTTATGAATAGGTTTCTCTCTTATATTCTCTCTCTGTGAAGATCACCCACCTTTTAATTCCAGAGTTTTTAGTCCAGTTTCTAGTTGCCTGCTGTACTGGTATATGGGCAGATAATGAAGAATTCTCTGAATCTGTTTATCCTTCATGCTTCTGTATTCAGAGAGAAGCACATTTAGTCCTTGGCTTTTTAAGGCTTATGGAAGGGGGAAGCTCAGGAAAGTTCAAATGAATTAACTTAAAGATGGGAGTTAATGCACATAAATTCATCCAAGTGGGATTAAGCTCCAGTGAAATAAAACTGATTTATTTCTGAGTGAGAGCTTCCACAAGGGACTTTAATGCAGTTTAACTTCTTTGCATTAACTTCACACCTTCAGTTAATTGGTCTTAAGTCCTCCAAGCCTAAGACTTTGTTTCAAAGGCAGACTCAAGTTTTTTCTGTCCATGGGAACTCCATACGTTTCAGCTGCTTTTTAACATACATGACCTCTCCCTTGGAATTTCTAACTCAAAACAAATGTGGGGTCACATGTGTTCCTTTTAGCTAAATAAGCTAATTTAATAGCAATATTCTAATGTCCAATGAAAGTGGACATTGAAACGGATTGGGGTGTTTATTTATACAACACCCGAGTCCTCTCAAATAGCATTTCCCACAAGTTGCACCTCCAATATCTTGAAAGAGGTCACTTGTGGGACAAGCTTCTGGTGATGAGAATAATCTAAACAAACTTTGCAACACTCAGGAATGAGGTGAAAATCAATGGGTTTCATTATAAAGGAGTAGAGACTTAGAAAGTACTGATTACAAAATCTGCTCTGTGCATCATCTAGGAGACTGCTGCCGTATATTAACACCATGGAATCATTTTCGAAGTCCTGCTGTCCCTATGCCTATAAAGAACACCATTATGAACACACATATGAAAAATCGAACACCAGAATCACAGAATGGTTGAGGTTGGAAGGGACCTCTGCAGGTCATCTGGTCCAGCCCCCCTGCACAGGGAGGGTCATCTAGAGCCAGTTGCCCAGAACTATGTCTAGAAGGCTTTTGAATAGTTCCAAGACTCCACAACCTTCTGGGGCAAGCTACTCCAGTGCTTAATCACCCTTTCAGTAAAACAATTTCCTGATGTTTAGAGAGAGCATCCTATGTTTGTACATAAGAAGTTCCATCTAAACGTGAGGACGAACTTCTTCACTTTGAGGGTGGCAGAGCACGGGAAGAGGCTGCCCAGAGAGGTGGTGGAGTATCCATCTCTGGAGACATTGAAAACCCTCCTGGACAAGTTCCTGTGCAACCTACTCTAGGTGGACCTGCTTTGGCAGGGGGGCTTGGACTCGATGATGTCCAGAGGTCCCTTCCAACCCCATATCTGTGATTCTATGCTTCAGTTTCTACCCACTGCACCACTGAAAAGCACCTGGTTCCAGCCTCTTTGCACCTTCCTTTCAAGTATTTATATACATTAGTAAGATTCCCTCAGAGCCTTCTCTTCTCTAGGCTGTGCAGTCCCAGCTCTCTCAGCAGTTCCTTATATGAAAGATGCTTCAGTCTCTTAGTCATCTTCATGGTTGCCTGGAAATAGTGTCAAGGATTATCTGCTCCATCACGTTTCCAGGAATCAAGGTGAGGCTGACTGGCCTGTTATTCTCTGGATCCTCCCCCTTGTCCTTTTTAAAGATAGGTACGACATCTGCTTTCCTCCATTCTTTGAGCACTTCTCCCAGTCAACAAGATTGATCAAAGATTAACAAAGCATTCATTGATAATGCATTGTAAGAGAACAGTTGACATCTGTGGATTTTCCAACACACTATGCCTCTAAACTGTTATATTCTGATGACATTGCAACTGTGCTGCATAATGTACAGCTCTTTGTGGTATAATACATTGCCCTTTTACTCTCTTGAACAAATACAATCTTGTCCTAATACATAATTCTGAAGCCCATATTATTTTACCATTTCTAAGAGCACTAGTGGTGGTGTAAAGTGTAAGTTTAATGAAGAACTACAAGTAACTTCCATAGGGTATTGGCAAAGTAAATCAAATTTTCTTCAGCCTACTAGATTTATTGCTATCGTGGATAGCAAATTACATTGGAAAATGTGACATCTTTGCTATTATTCTGGAAAATGTGATATTCTTGCAGACTGAATCCCATAAGCATCCTGCATAAAATCTTGTGTACTTTTTGAAAAAGTTATTCCACATGGTCATATATTACTTGTAAAATAAACATCCTCAGGCATGGCATAAAGGTGAATGCTTTGTTCTTGTTATAGCTTTGGTGTAAAATATTCTGATTGTCACTGATACTCTTAAAGCATACAGCTGCAGTTATGGTTTAGTGAACAAATTATAAATAAATCCAACCATTTCTCAGATACTGAATGCAGACAGTATGTCACAGGGTAGAAATAGAGCGGAGACAATACAGGCAGAAAAGTTCTTTATACCTTCTTTTGTTGAACACTGGAATATACAAGGTCTTAACAGCTTTACAGAAGTTGAGTGCCACTGGCTTTAGTGGAATTACTCCCAACTCATTCCTCGTACCCAACAGGATGAGAAGAACATGGTACCTGTGCCTGAAGACTACTGCATACAGTCACAGAAATAATTGCATCACTTTGTGTGCAGTAAGGATGGTATTACATGGCAGGAATACAGGGTATGTTTTTGTTAGATTCACTAGTATTATTTAGCTTGGCCACATTGCAGAGGGAGCAAAAGTACTCTTTTAGCTTATTCTTCACTTAAAGGGGTAGCTTTAAAAAATGCTAATTGGGTTTTAAGTTTCTACTTTAGGAATATTCCTGTTATGGCTGTCAAGAATAATTCTTCGTTATCAGTCTAAACTGAAAAATACTCCCTAGATTGTAATTCTGGACAGCTGTGAGGAAACTAACCAATCCTAATCCAGATATCTGGAAATATAAAAGAAGAATCCTTCCTTTGAGTTTGAGAGGGTGGCTGTGTATGTCTCCTGGTGTTGGCCGGGCAGCCCCACACCTGTGTATCCAAAGTGTTAACTAGGGGATTCACTTTGGTACAGCTACCCAATGTAGCAGGGACAGGCTGCAATAGAGATTTAACCCATGTCTGTACAACCATCAGCACTAGTGTCCTATGTGAAATAGTTTGCCTAAGTGGGCTTAATAATATGCCACAGCCCGAGGCACAAAACTGTCCATTTTTGGACAAAGTTTCAGTAGTGAAAAGTGCTGACACGAGACAATAATCTGTTCTGGCTCTGCAGTATGAACATATAATGCAGTTTGTCGAAGATACCAAAGTTCATATAAACACGTAGCACGTGGCTTTGGGTATGATTAGCTTGTGACAACAAAGAGGATTGGATCTTCCAGTTTAACACAGCACTCCAGTGTATGCTTATTTTCTGAACTGGTGCCTGCATATCCTCAAAAGTTACTATCTTTTTTTCTTTCTACTGGTAGTTTAGATGAAAGAATCTAAAGCAGAGATTCTTTTGTTGCAACTATATACAAAGCTAGAGCACAGACCTCCTGTATTTCCAGATGGAAAGTTTGGGATGGAAATACGTTCACAGGCCCTGCACAGATGGCCAGTTCACAAGCAGAAAGCCCAACGCATTAAGACACTGCTATGTACACAGACTCCAGGTGGCAGCTCTGACTGGGCTGCCTGATGTCTGGCAATTCTGAATAAATGACCAGATTCCTCTTTTCCTACCTGGGAGTCGTTTGTAGAGAACAGAACATGTCCATGGGAGCCTGCCTGGAGTGTGAAACATACAACGAAGCGCAGGCATTTAGAAGCCTAAAATGCAGAGCTGTTGTATTGCGGGGAACTTGCAGGGATAAATCACTGACATAATTGTATATAACTTTGAAAAAACCCACAAGAAGCTGGACAGGAAAAGTTACTCCAAATGCCATTTCATCCTTGAGGTTTTGACTTAGAAACTTTTAGTGAATAGATAGGCTGTAATATCTGGGCAGCAGTTTGCATACACATTCCCATAAATACAGTGTTTGTGTTTGAGCTGCAGAGAGGGGGTGGAAGTATCTGAGAAAACATAAATGTTTTCCTGCCTCAATACAAAAATTCTTCTGATTAA
Source organism: Nycticryphes semicollaris (assembly GCA_013400055.1). NCBI lineage: Eukaryota > Metazoa > Chordata > Aves > Charadriiformes > Rostratulidae > Nycticryphes > Nycticryphes semicollaris. The sequence goes on along the minus strand of VXBJ01004008.1, from coordinate 283,189 downwards.
CCAAGAAAGGAAGGCAAAGCAACTAGCAAATTTATAGTGCTTTTCTAACAGGAAAAAATAATAGTAGAATAAGTGATGCTTCATTCTTAAAAGTTTGCTGTATCTGTCTCTAACCTTGCTGAGATTTGGAGCAAACCTTAATGATGACAAAGAGAAAGTAAAATCACGCCCTTTCAATAAAAATGAATATACACTGGCTGGCTGGAGTAGAGATTTGCCCTTCAGGTGGAGTCTGGAGCATTATTTTTTTTTAATCTGACATGTAGGGAAATTGAGACGGTCAAAAGGGAATGGTTTGCCACTATTATTTTCATCTGTTGCGTTTTAAAGTCTAGAGACTGACGGAACTGATGCAAAGTGGAAGACCTCACCTCAACCCTGCGGCCTGCGTGGGATGGAAGTTAATAAGGGCTGCTCTGTGTTAGGGTCCCAGATGTGGGGCCCAGGCCTGCCGCCTGAACCTAGTTGCTTGGTTTGACGTGTGAAAGGTTTCAGTGTTCACTTCTGGTTTAATCCCTTTTTGAAGAGTAGGTGTGGGATCAACTTTTTAATCTTTGACAGGCCTGTACAAACAGCGTGCTGAATCTGAAGCCCTGGCGATGTCTGCAGTGCCATCTAATGGCTACAACCAGCCCAAGCAGCTTTGAGCTGTTTCTTTTTTTTCTTCTCGGCCCCCAGCTCGGCATTTATTAGCACCTCCAAGAGATTAGTTTGGTAGAGAAGGGCTGTGTGCTGTATGCAGCCTTTCTCTTGCTGGCAATGAAAATAAGAAAGGCCTCTTCTAGATTTTTGTCACAATAAAAGGCTCACTTTCCCCCACAGTGTTGTCTCAACAAGATTGGTTTATCCACACCGAGATTCTCTGGAAATTTCCTCCATCATAGGTATTACTGATAGGGCAAGATCTCCCTGAAACTTCCTCTGCTTTCCCCCAGTGCACAGAAAACGCCTTACAGGGCTACCTACAAGCCTACAAAAACAAATGCTACACTTCATGCATCCCCAGTTGTAGGACCCTCTGTCCTGTGCTAGGCTTATGCTAAACCATGTGTGACAGTTTATAAAAGAGCATCTCCCTCGGGCCCCATCCTCCCAATGTGTCGCCACGATGGACTTTACACTGAGATTTAGTGGAGGGAGGCTTTAGGCTTAAACCAGCCAAAGGTTTAAGTGAAGACTCTGGTGTTGGTGAAAATAAAGCTGTTTTCCTCCCTGTCTGTGTCAGAAAGCGGTGGTAGCTTTCTAGTTGTGGTGCAACTGAAATAAGGCAGGACAGAACCTGAGAGTTGCCCTTAGCATGTAATTTGGCTTTATCCAGAATACTGTCCAGGTACCTTTTAGGTTCCCCTAAGTGTTTTATATTCTTAAATGATGCTCCAGTCTTTCCATGATTTCCTGTTCAGGAACGGATTTCATTCTTCAGACATAATCCATCCAGTTCCTTGGCTCACCTTGTAAATTCTGAACTATTGCAGGGTGGAGGGACGTGCAGTGATCTTTCCTTTTCTCTCTGTCATAGTCTAGTTTTTTAACGCACTTGGTCATTTGTGACACAGTGAAGTTTGTTATAGTGTGTGAGGAGACTTAGGTTTTTCTAAATGACTATACTTGAAGCTTCTTGCCAGGATGTGGAATGTGTAGCGGTTCAGATGGCCCTTCTAGGATGCTAAGTCCCTTGAAGTAGAAATTCAGCATGATGAATGGATTACCTAGGTCTTAGCAGGGAGACACAGTGATGCTTTTGGCAATGTGTAGCCCTGCAGCTTTAATGACTGTTCCTATGAACACAGGTTAGAACTCATGCCTAAGGATTTCAGCAAAGCATCACATTTGAGTGGTTTTATTCCAAAATACATTTATTTGTCTTTTGTGTGTCGGACTTTAAGTGTTTGAAACATTTGGATGCCCTGCTGAGTTTTACTTTTGTTGTTGTAAATATCTTTTAAATGAAGAAGATTTTTAATCTTGTCTGTAAGTATGAGGTTCTGGTGTTTAATTCCTTTTTGAATTTGTCCTCACTGTAGGATTTTCTCTCCTTGGAGGACACCCTTCCTTCCTTACAACACAAGACATACATCTGGGCACTAATGAGAATCTCACAGACACAGCAAGGTTGGTAAAATGTCACTTGATTGATCACTATGTATTTGGTAGTTGATCAGGCTGAAACCTGTCTTACAGAATTTTGGAAGCTAATATTTTCTTTCTGGAAAATGTCAGAAGGCAGTCCAAATTTCTTAGATATTTACAGATCACCTCACAGAATCTGTAGTTCAATACTCCATCATTCCATCCACTGAGCTCTCCAAAACATCTCAAAATGAGAAATATTTTTATCGAATTTGGCATATAGAGTGTTAACAAGAGTGACAGTCACACAAAGTCCATTTCATGAACCTCAGTAGTACAGCTCCACTGATGACAGCACATCTATTCAAACAAGACTAGAACCTTCTGGTTCAGTTGCTCCTCATGGAGCTAGAAGGACAGCTGACTGGCAAATCAAAAAGAAATATCAAAAAGCAAAGACTTTATTTATCCTAGTTAGGCCAGCTGCTGGTGGACCTTAGCCTACCCTGAAGTGAGAGGACAGCAGTGAAGGATACTGATTCCCCTGTTCCAGGGGCACCAAACTTGACAAACACTTCACCATTTAAATGCTTCAGAGCACATGCATCCCGGCTGCAGCTCTACCAGTATAAGAGCTTACTCTGTCATATTAAAGGTGAATGGGGAACATATCAAAGGTATGTCAATACAAAAGTGTTGTAAGTATTATTCTCCAAGTGTCTAGCCTTTTTTTTTCCATTTTCACTGGACGATTGTAAGCAGAGGGTCTTTTGGCAGAGAAGTGGGAAGAAGAGAGGATACTGAGAGAGTGCACAGTAGGAGGGAGACAGGAGACTGGTACTGAGAGACAGGCTGAAGAGACAGAACATGACATGGTGAAAGCAGGGGTGCCAGCACACCAGGCTGGAAAGACAAAGATCAGCTATTTACATCAGCTTAAAGGAACTGAAACTGAGAAGGGATAGGACACACCAGAGCAGTGGGAAATGAATGAAAAAGTACAGAGGTGTCTTATTTGGGAAGGGGTGACTTCAGGGCTCAAAACCAAAATGATGTGAAGGATGGCAGTGCCACCAAAGGTGGCAGGTGAAGCCAAAGGAAGGATTGATATACCAGGGCCAACGTGAAATTGCACTGTGGCACTTGTGAATGGGAAGGGAAGGACAAATGGTGAAAGTTTTCAGGAGAGTTTTCAGAGGATTATGTCAGGGTGCCATGTGAGCTGGTGGCTTCTTGGGGACTAGGGAGGCTGGAGTGCCAGGACCTCCCCCTGTCAGGGCCAGGCCTCATCAGTTGGCACCCTCTCCCTGTCCCCAGCCAGGGAACAGGACAGCCAAGACACAGCCAGGGCAGTCACAGTGTAGGGCATCGGGCACCTCTGTGGGGATAGGGGTATGCCAAGGCCAGGCTAGGACACCAGCCCACAGGTGAGGGTCCAGGTCAAGATCAGCATGGGCACGGTTACAAAGCAGCAAGGGATGTGCCTCCCAAGAGAAGGAGTTGGCCCTGGTAGAGGCTCCTCGCAGTGCTGTTTGAGAGCCTCCTCTCCCCCTTGACAAGAGAGTGATGAGGAGTAGCCCTCAGCTGCACTGTTGCAAAGGCGGCTCTGAGCCCCAGCAGTCAAACCTTCAGGAAGGGGAAGGATGCCATCAGGGCCCCTCACAGAGTGCTCTCCTGAAATAACCTCTCCAAGCCCCATCCTAGCAGATGCACATGTCATCCAGAGTCTGCTGTTCATATGCCTACCCTGCAGCAAATCCATGCATGTTCTGATACACAAATGGACATACTTTGTGTAGGCCAGTTTTCATTTCTTCTTCCCAAATGAGGTACTGAAGGGCCATTAAATCTTTGGTTCACAGTCTTTTGAATGACACTTGTTTGCACAAGGGGAAAAGACAGTAAGCGCAAGAAATAAGGCAAAAAGTAGAAGCAGACACATCTTTCAGCAATTCTGGAGGAATTTGTGGAGAAAGCTCCATGATACCTACTTTTCACACAAGCCTTCAGCCTCCCTTTTTTCTGTCACTCCTTGCTTCTCCAAGTCAAGCCTTTATTTATGGAGATTTTGCTCCTTTGCTGAGTCACAGCACTCACCTGCTACAATGGAATGAGAGCTTTCCTAAGTCTTTACAGAGCCCCACGTGCTCTGCTTCACTCCTACTCTCATTAGCAGAATTATTATTGACTTTGTATAATCAAGGCTGAGCAGTTTACCCAAAAGAACAACCTTGGCATTTGGTGTTAATTCATTGGCATTTGTGAATGAAGGATAACATGCCAGTGTTATTCAGTTAGTGTAAGAATAGAAAAAGAATGACTGTAGTAGACCCAGAGGGTATTTTAAACACTTGCAGCCGTGTGTCTAGGGCTGTGAAGGCTTGAGTACTTTTCAAGAAGTACTTGAGATTGAGACTTAAAGCAAAAGGGGCACAGATCTATTAGAGGCACAGTTTGTATTAAATTGCTGCCAGAAAGTGTTTCTGCTGTGCACGTATGTTTAGTGGCTTATTGCCTACTCATAATACATGCTTCACAAGACATTTACATTTACACTGACACAATAGCATAAAGTTGCCACCTATTAAGAAGCTCTAAGCCTTTCAGTGCTGTTTAGCATGTCTTGTATATTACGTGAAATGAAATATAAGTACTGTACCTGTATTTTCCACTGTAGAACAGTTCCGTTGTGCACCGCTGTAGCTCAGTGACCATAACGTTCAGTGACAGCACTGAAGGACTCATAGGATGATTTTACCAGTCCACTGGCATTATTAGGGTATGAATCTCTGCACCTATGGGGTATGGGTTTACTTCTCAAAGCTCACTGAGAACATATCCACCATATGCCCCTGTAAGACTATGAATGACAATGGAGTAGTCTTGTCAGAAATTTAAACATTTTGAATGGACACATATTTACAAAACAAAGCCAAAACTACCTTGATAGCAATATGCTGCCCAAAATATATGCAAATGCACCATTTTCAAATTCAGAGGTCAGCCACACCAAAAAAGCATACTTTTATTTGTGTTTGATTTTGGATCCCTCAGAGGATACACTTGAGTAAAAAATTTCACCATTTCTCTGTAGAAATAAAAGGTTTTTTTGTAAAGAAAGATATGCAGCATTCCAATACGTTCATGTGTTTCCAAGTTCTGGGATTTTGAAGTTTATAGGCTGACAGTCCTACAAAAAAGACTTAGAAGAGCAAAAGACATTGTAGTTGATGATAACATAAGAACCTTAAATGAAAAATCACCTGATGAGCCTGTGCGTACTCATTCTCACTTTCCAAACCTTTACTTAAGCCTTTTATCTTGCCAAGTCTTTTTTCCTATGGAATCCCAGGCTTACATGATTTCCTTTAAATTGATTTGATTACAGGAGACTTTGTTTCTTTAGATGAGGTATTATTTTTTTTCTGAATTAAATTTGGGTTTGATTTCAAAATGAATAAACCCAGTTTCCACCTGGGGTTCCTGCTATAAGGTATGACATCTAGAAATATTGGCAGAAAGACTGTCTGATGTCTTGCTGGTAAGTGTCTAATAAGCCTACTATCTACTTTCAACAGATTAAAAAAGAAAATCAAGCAGTTATCACTAATTGGTAATTGATTATGACTGAATTTCTTATAATAGCATACCCTGTAAAGGAACCATCTTCTTTAAATTCTTTATCAGTCGTGGCAGGTAGGAATCAGCTGTCCTGGCATCCCAAAAAAAAAGTCTATGAAAAATGGGCAATTTTCCAGCATGCTTGCCTCTTTTCCTTGACTGGGAGGACTGGCTATGTCTTGTTTAGGGCGGACGTCTGTTAGATGGCTAGCAAAAGCGACTGTGCGTCTATCCCTGATGACTAGCTCAGAACAGAATAGATTTTCCACAATCACATGCTTCAAGCTAGAATAAACACCCACAGAAAAAGAAACGCATGAGCTAAGAAGAAATGGCACAAACAGCGACTGTTCCGATACCTTGCCATCTGTAAATACCTTGTTCAGTTCCTCCTTTTCACTTGTAGCTGCTGTGGGCAGTATTTTCTTTAGAGAGAGCTCTACAGGGAATCTTGTAACATTTTATAGGAGTTTTGCTTGCGTGAGGAATGTCTGGTGACAGTAGAAAATGTTTGTTACTGACTTCATCAGGAGATGTGTTTGCGTAAAGGCCATGGCATTAACAGCTGTATTTCCACAAGAGGACATACCGGAATGCTTCATGGCTCATCAGGAAGATAGATACCACAAAGATTTTTCATACTCTTTTATTCAGTCTCTTCCTTGTTTTGTTTTAAGGTCCTATTAGCGGTAACACAAAACCACACAAAATGCTACTTCAAAGTCAGGCTTCAGGGCCTGATTAAAGCACAAAAATGCAGAGAAATGCAGAGCTCCAATCCGTATTTAATTTATCTGAAGAATTCAGAGCACACTGTGTATACTATGCTAATCCACTGTGCTAATCCACGAGTCTTTCGCACTTTGGCGAACGAGGTTAAGGCCAAAGCGGCACAGTCAGTGACTCCTGCATGCCCCTGTCTGTATATCGAGTTTCAAATTTGGGCATTACTTTATCACTTATACCATGTGTGTCAATATGCCAGCTGTGTAGGTAGGAGAAGGAGCAGGCTGGTGTTGTTGGCCTCCTGTTTCCATATTCTTTAAGATCAGTAAATAACTACGGTACGCTAAAACAAAGACTCAAGAAATCTTATACCTTACCTTTTTGGAAGTTATCCAGTTCTTCAAATTTTACAGTCATGCAATCTTTTATCTTAGTTCAGATACCTAAACATTTATTGATGTTACATCTGTAGCTACAATCAAACGCTAGAGAAAAAAAACATAAAAGACAGCAGCAGTTTTCATTTGCGCACTGTAGTTTGTTCATAAGTAAAGCTGCTTACTTATTAGCAGCTTGTTAAATGACTTCATTTAAGTGTGTTATGCAGGCATGATAAATGATTCAGAAAGCTGAAAAAAATTGATTCGTTACTACTTCTCATTAATATTTAAGTGCTTCATGCTGAAGACTGCAACAGGGATGTATTTTTTATGTTTGACTTGGTCTTTTCTGCCACCCTCTAGGGTGCTCTCCAGCATGACAAATGCAATTTTGGCTCGAGTTTATAAGCACAATGACCTGGACCTAATGACGAAAGAAGCCACGATTCCAATAATCAATGGATTGTCTGATTTACATCATCCTCTCCAGATTTTAGCTGATTATCTAACCCTTCAGGTAACAATATGATCCCCATTTAATGCAATTTTATTTTTTATTTTTTGCTAAGTGTAGGTAAGTATTTGGGGAAGTCAGGTTCCAAATCATTTATTCTTAGGTTTTTCTAAGTGGTAATTACATGACACTTGTTATTTAAAGAGATCTTCATCCAGCAATATAATTAAGGACCTTTTTAATTTCAAACAATTACCTAGCCCTATCAGCTGTAGTGGGACTGAAGTTAAGCATAGAATTAAGTGCTTCATTGGAATTAGGCGGCAATTCAAAAAATGTGGGGGCTTTACATACTAAGATAAAGGTGAGATGTTGGCTCAGCCAAAGCCAGTGAAAGTTTTTCCATAAACTCATTAGTTCACTCTTGATTCCTCCCTAAGCAATGAACAGTTTAAAAGGAATCTCTACTCATATGTTAGGAAATTGGTCAAACAAGTTTGTTTTGAGAAGCTAGTTAATACTACCAGTGCAAACTCCTAGTGGTCAGGCACTTAAACCTATTTAAACTTTGCTCATATCAAAGAATGGTTTAAAAGGATTGTATTGTGTAGTTTAATAAAATAGTTGATTTGACAGCAGGGTGTTTTACACAGAATACCAGATGTTTATCTGTGAACAGAAGGACTATGCTGTTTTACAATCAATTGAGAAACTGGCTTATAAATAGGTTATTATACTGCAGTGCGGGCTGACAACTATGATGAACTCCTCTGACCTTGTTTACTTTCTGAATGAATAAAATTCACACTGCTTGAAAAAGAGACGGCAGAATAATTTCCTGATTCATTCAGCTGTTGAAAACTTTGCTATGAGGCATTCAGTATGTGGAAAAGATCTAGTGAGACTAACATTAAATCATTCATTCCTTACACTCTAAATATGAGAAGACTCATATGCTTATTTGAAATTACTTTTTCCTTACTTTGGTTAATATTTTTCATAAATTTTTCAATACTGAAAGTGAAGAGACCAGCAAAACTTGGTGAACTTGAGACTAAAATGGTTCACATATCTCAGGCTAAGATACATTTGCGAGATCACATTGAGCCAGCCTCAATGGACTGTTCAAAGTAGGTACGACAGTTAGCTGTTATGAGGTCATCAATCACTAAATGTCATAATTTCATTTAAAATTTATGTACAACTGTAAACCAGGTGAGTCTTATAATTGTGTTTTGCAAGGGGGTCTGTCTTGCAAACACCTTAGTTATTAGCATTTTATCGCTTGTGAATGACAGGTTTCAGGAATAATCCGTGTCTCATAGTCTACACAACTACTGATTTCACTGCCCCCAAACCTGGCTTTATCCAGGCCTCTGACTGTGGCACTAAAGTTCAGAGGGTTGTTGCCTTGTACTCCATCTCCAGTCAATTAAGAGGGTCCTTTGAGTATCTCAATCACCCTCTAGAGATGCATCTCTTTCCCCACTGATCTTAGGGGGAAACCTATGGAGATCAGCAGAATGAGTACATTCCCTGTTGATCATACTCTGGCTCCTCCTCCTTTGTGCCTTTGTATAGGGCAGCCTTGGCAGAAGCTCCAGGTGAGCATGAGCTCACAGGCTGGACTTTTTCTTGGTTGGAATACCTAGGGTGGCAGCAACAGCCGGTGGGCGTCCTTGTTGCCTCAAGCACTGGGGAGGACATCTTTGGAAAGGGTGTCCCTGCCCATTTTGCATGATGGGGAAACAGAGCCGTATCAGCTGGTGCTCAAACAAAAGAAACATTTGATGTGTAGAAGTACCATGACAAAGCGAGCGCTTACAGAGATCTCAAGGAGTGCCTCAGGTTTTGCCCAGCCATGGGAGCTTTTTAAAATTCGCAGCACTTTCCCAGTCAGCCTGGTAAGCAGAGCACTCTTTCCTCCAGCTGTCCCCATCTCTCCCCTAGTTCTTCCAGCATGTTCCTTAGCCCAGCGTTTGTCCGGAGGTCTTCGAGGGCAGCTGGGTGTCTGCCCCACTTTGCCAAGGGCATGCTGCACCGCTGGTTTCTAACCCACTTTGCGTTCTTGCTTTTTCACCCAGGAGGGAGGGACAGGCAGGGAGAAGCTCTTGGCAGCGCTGTGGGTGTTTGGCACTGCCAGCTCTTTCCCTTTCTCACCTGCCTGGCTGCTGCCTTTTTTCCTCTCTGCACTGTACACTGAGGTGGGCAAGACCAGTGTTACAGCCAGTTGCACACAGTAAAATGGCGTTTTAGTCACATAAAGAACTTTACCAGGTCACAGAAGTGGAATTAACACTTGACAAAGTGTGAGCTAGTTGTTACTTACCACAACCAAACATCTTGCGGGATTTTTTGGCAGGGTGAGAAAATGTTATCCAAGTACTGCCTGCAAGAAGATTGATATAGCGATGGTGAATAGTACCACTGATTTTTTGAGTAAGTTGAAAATTCATATATAAGATTCGGACTGCTTTCCTGCAGCACAAAGACAATTTGATTTATACATACATGCAAACTACAAACAGTGGCACACACTGCTAGCCTTATATTTAAATGTAACTACAGGTTTTGTGCAGCTTATTTCTCTGTAAAAATGTCTCTTCCTTATCTCTGTAAATATTTCTGCCTGGATTTGCTCCTCTCTACTGTCATTACATACCCAAAATGTATTACTTTTTTTTTCCTCTTCCTTTTTGCTCCCGCTGCATTTGTCAGTGGAGCACTCTGGCCATCATCATGCTTAGCTCATTTTTATTCTTCCATTTTCTAAATCCTATTAATTTTGTAATGGGTCTTCTTGAAACCTCTTGAAGCACTTTCTCATCGGTCTGAAGCTGTCTAATTTGCTGGTTTATTTTGTCAGAATGTCTTCTTGCTTATGGCTTCTGATTCCCTTTTCACAGGTGCATTTCAGTGTGGTTATTTTAGTACAGTCTGTTGCGTTCCCTAAACAATGCAGCTGGTTTATTTTCGGGACTGACAGTTCTTGTTCTGTATTCAGGGTGTTCTTGTCAGATCACAAAGTGTGCTCCTGTCATGAATAGTAGACTGAGAATCTTCAGGTTCTACATCCTCTTGCCAGTGCCTTCTTCCTGAGCAACCTGGAGCCCCTCATATGTTTGATGTCTGAACTGCCTCTGCCCTTCAATAATGTGGTCAGGATTAATGCCTTCTATTATGCCAGGAGGGATGTTTTTCTTAGTGTATGTGCTACCTTCTTTCTTAAAAGTTGAGTTGAGCCGAGTTTGCTTTCGAATTATAACCCACTCAAAATAGCTGTAAACACTATGCAATCAAATTTTGAGGGTTTGGGGATTTTGGTCTTTAAAAACTATGAGTTTATGTGCTGATACTGTGCACGTGCAGAGCCACTTTACTTCTCTGTCTGTGCTGAAGGCACGTAACAGCCACTTTCTGAGTGCACCCTGTGCCTCTCAGTCTTCTGGCTCATAACTTGTGCTCTGCAAAGCTTGGTTGGAAGGCAGCCTCCCGCAATTTGTATTCTGAGGACAAGTTGAGTATTGACATTATTTCAATTGGTATTAATGTCACTGACCCAATCAGCTAGCTTATAGTTGACTGCAGGATGGCCAAACTGGTAATTAGAGTGGACCCGTATGCCACTAGCTCTTTATGTTGCTGGTCTGAGGGAAATTTCTTTTTCAGAAAGAAACGGTTGGCATAAGAAATTCATCAGTGATTCTTTTTCAAATAGTGTAACAAATTACAGTGTTGCCCAGCTTGAAGAGGGCTGCCATGTATTCTCAACGTCTTTATATGTGACCCAAAGAGCTCAAATTATTATAGTCTTCAAATTCCTCACCATCATTCTCCTCATCATTATTCTAACAATTGGAAATTTCAACTAAGATCTGGACTGAGCCTCTAGAATATACTGTTTCAGTAACCATTACCAAAAAAAGCAACGTGGGAGAGGAACAGTAACGGGCCCATCATTTGCCTTCAGCTCAGTTTGAAAGCTGGTAGATCCAGGTTTGCCCAGTTTCTCATTTACTGGATTGCACTGTCTGCCAAAGGGCTAAAGCTTTGGCTGGTCCCCTACTTTCTGTTTTAAATTTTGACAGACTATTGATTCATTATTCAAAAGCTTGTTTTCATTGAGGGCTGTTATAACTGTTGTGGCCAAACATTGCAGAAGTAATCTATAATGGTGTCAGAGTTTCAGCCTAGCTGTAAGCAAGTCTGGGCAGAGGCAGACACGAATGTCCCTAATTAGTTAAACCAGTCTTGTCTAAACATACAACAGTGCTAAATCACTGGGCATGCTTTTTTTTTTTCACCCAGAGTCTGATACACTGATACACTGCAACCATGGATAAGATCAGAATGAAATACTGTAAAAGCAGCGTGGGGATGTGAAAGTTGACTGTGTAACTGACATTAATAATTTATCGGGGATTGTTCCTGAGAATAGCAAAGCCAAGTTTTGTGACACTGCAGCAGCAATCACGAGCTTGCCAAAGAGGCATTCATAGGGGAGAGGGGCTCTAGATTTTCTAAATATGTTACTTTCTGAATAGATTTACTAGGAGTATAAATATTTTAAAGTCAGGTTCCAAATGGGAAGAGAAACTGGAGGACACCCAAGCAGGCAAAAAGGCTACATGAATACCACAGGGTTTGGAGAAGTTGGGGAGAGATCCAAAGAGAAGAATATCTTCAGAGGCTCAGGTGATCCGCATGTATTGTAAAGGTTCTGGTTACCACCTAGTGTGTTACCACCATGGCAAAACACCTTTAGCAGGATTTTTTCTGTGTGGTTCTATAAGCATATACTATAAAAAGGGGGGAAAAAAGTATGTCCCACATACAGTCACTTTCATATTGCCTCAAAGCTCTCTGGTTCTGACCAGCACAATCATGTCACGTCTGTTGGAAGCTGAGAATGTATGCTTATATGTGGTACAGTCACAGTCATAGTGAGCTGGCTTTAGGTGAAGAGGTTTGAGTTATGGCAGCAGTGTACCTCTGGCAGCATAAAACTTAGGGCAGGATCTAAAATAGGCTCCACTAACGCACACACAGCATGATTCTGCCTCGCGTACAACTTCCTCCATTAGCTAAACCTCTTCATTAACATTAGCTCAGCTATGCTCACTCTATACAGTAACTGCAGATGTAGCTTTGTGTATTTGCAGTGCATATTGAGGGTCATTACACACAGACATCTCCAGTACTTTGTATTTTACCTGTAACAGCCAGTAGCTTGGGAAAACAGAGAAGAGTGTTTAGTATGCGCTGTGCTTCTTTTAATGCAGAGTAGCAGCTGGTCATAAGATGGAAGTTATTTAACATAGCAGTATATTTGCGACTCACTAGTCAGTGCATTACAGGCTACAATGTCTATTTTTAAACAGTAAGATCAAAAGAACTCAGGGTTCTCTCATTTGCTCCTGCTGCCGGTTCATGTCTCAGCTGTCACTAAGCCCTACCTGGAAACAACCCTTTAAACAAGTGTTTTAGTTTGGCCTTCTCCTAGGAGCACCATTGCTAGGAGATGTGCGAAGGACGTTGAAAGATCCTTAGATACCTGCAGAGCTGTTACACTTAAATGACTTCCATGCCCACAAAGTCCTGATTTGCTTTGTTCTGTAAATGCCTTTGCATCAAACCTCTGCCAATGAGCCTGCTGCTAACAGACTTCGACTGAAAAAGCAAGAGTTTTACAACACAATGCCATAGTTTTAGCCCTTAAACTGTAGGCAGCCTAGGACTCTTATTAGGTTTAGATTTCAATGGCATTTTAATGTCATTCAAGATTTTGAGTGCTACTATTTTTTTTACTCAAAATTGTGGTCACTGGCAGAAATGCCAATAACTTTGTTCTGGAAAAAACTTCACAACTATTTGTTTAGGAGAAGCTGCTGCCAGGAGAGGAGGGGATAGTCACAGCCCTTTTCCTGTTCAGTCTTTTGGCATCTTTGCTGCGACTGCCTGCAAGGTTGCCAGTTAGTATGGCTCTACAATGTGGATGTCTATCCTCTCTGACAAGCATGGAATTGTGTCACACAAAGTGTTGAAACACTGTCTGGCTTCCAGCTACTACAATGCGATTGTAGCATGGCCCAGTTTTGAACTGAGAATAAAAGGCTCTCTGTCATCTCTGTAGTCTTTTGCATCATGAGATAGAGTTCTACAGGACAGGCCTTTAGAAGTATCTGTTTATGTCTTTACAAACTTTCTGGTATCAACTTCAGTACCTATAAGCATGCATATTTAAAACAAGACTTATTAAGGGCCTCAAACTGTCCTGCTCTGGAAATATGAAACTCCTGTTGTTCTTGTTCCTCCTTAGGCCTTATCTGTTGATGGCTGAGGGCCAGAGTAGCTGCACATGTACAGGCTGTAAGTGCCATCAGGCAGAGCTACAGTTAGTGCTGTAAAGTTTTATCAAGTTTGGATAATCCACACTTTAGAAAAATCACTGCACTCTTTGGCTGTACAACAGAGAGCAAACCCTGAAGGCTGTGACCAGCACAGCTGCTTTCAAAGTATTTCTCTTTGCTGTCCAGTACAGCTGTGATGGTTGAAATGCACTGTAAGGATATGGCCACTGCCGTGGCTGCAGGGAACATTGTCCAGAGACAACCAAGCCAGAGCAAACCTGAATTGTCACAATTTGGGGGAAAGCCGAAAGGAGGGCTATCCTAGGCATTAGGACCCTGCCTCTCAATTAAGAATTTCTACCATTCACTGATATTTATGGGCACCAACTCATGTCTGTACAGCTTTGATGCTCAAGATGCTGTGTGTCTGGTTCTGTGGGTCTTCACATAAGACACAGGGGGCTTTCTGTAGCTGGCCATTCTGTAGCTGCAGTGAGTTCCATTAACGGCATGGTTCCATGCAGCCAGCATTTGAAGGTAGCTAGCCTTCTTTGCCTCAGACCTGTCTGAAATCCCTCCTACCTATCCCACCAGCTTGGAACATAACCCTAGAGCTGTCCGATTAATTTGGCAGGAGCACTATGGTGGGCTGAACGGGCTTACTGTCACCTGGATTGGGGATGGAAACAACGTCCTCCACTCCATCATGACAAGTGCTGCAAAGCTGGGAATGCATCTGCGTGTTGCGACTCCCAAGGTAAGAAAGCCGTGCACACGCAGTAAGGAAGGCAAACTTTGTTCTTGTCTCAGCTGCTTGGATACTTCCCAAGGGCCTCAGCTAGCAGTGCCTGCGTGCATCTTGAGTGCCAACTTTCAGAACCAAGGTTCAGAATTCTGATTCAGTTATTTTGATGCAAAGTGGGAGTAATTCTACTGAGACCAACTTCAGAAAGGCTGAGGTAAAAATCCCGGAGGATGATAGTTCCATTTGAGAAAGTGTTAAAAGTCATCCAATGCTCTCTCCCTCCCAGAAAGAAGTGTGAAAGTTGTTTCACATCGGTGGAAATCTTGCATCTTGTTTGGTTCAGTTTGGTGATGCAACTTTTCAGAAATATATAAACCAAGAATCAGTTTAAAACCAAAAAAAAATAAATGATGGATAAGCATGCCATTCTGTATACTTCTGAAATTAATTTTCCTTACCTTTTCAGAACACTGTCTACCAGTTTATCTCCAAAATAAACTTTAAAGAAAATCAACCTAATTTCCTCAAGTTTTACAGTTCTGAAAGACATTCTTCTTTGCATGGCAATTGGTTCAATCAGTATTTTTATAACCAGTATTCATAATCAGTAAAGATCTTATATGCATTCCATGATACGTTATCTGTCATCTCTTTTGGCAGGGCTTTGAACCAGACCTCAGTATAACTAAAATATCGGAACAGTATTCCAATAAGGTAGGGGCCTAAGAAATAGCCTAGTAGGGAAGGAAGGCAAACTTTTGGTCTTATTACAGATGAAGTTCCTTGTCTTCCTGATCTTCCTTATTTTATTCCCATTAGTATGGTACCAAGTTACTTCTCACAACAGATCCTTTGGAAGCTGCAGACGGTGCCAATGTCTTAGTTACAGATACATGGATAAGTATGGGACAAGAAGAGGAAAAGAAAGAAAGACTAAAGGCATTTCAAGGTTACCAGGTTACAATGCAGGTAAAAATTGAGATTTAGATTTTGTTGATGCTTTTACAATTTGCATTTATAATAATCAACATCAGCAAAGCATGGGTTTGGTATTTTTTTGAGTGGGGTCATGGAACAACCATATGCAAACTTCCTTCCTGCTTGAAAAACTCACAAAAATAACAAAATTTGAGTTGTCTTACACACTTTGCAGGGGTTGGCCTCTTTCAGAGCTTTCCAATGAGATCTAACTGCAGGACACATGCAGCAGAGCTAACCTTTTACTTTTTTATGACCTAAAACCTATTTCTAACTTTTTGCATTTCCTTTTTGCTACCGCAAATTATTCTCTATGTTTTATTTAGGATGAGCAGCTCACAGATTAATTCAAACATCTGGGCAGCATTTGGGGCATTTTTGTGTATATCTGTCAACAAATAAAGCATTAAATATATTTCTTTAAAGTTATCTAGTTAAAATGCTTATCAGCAGAAAATCAGTAAGAGAGAGCATAAAGTCACAAACTCTTAATTGTCCATGATAAAAAGGGCGTTTTCCTTGCTGATAGAATTACTGGTTTAATTGACTGTATTTTAACATAAACTCACAAAATACTATTCATAGGTATGTGTCTGAACTGGCCTAAAATGCTTTAATTCATTATTCATTGGTGTTAGGTCAATATATTGTGAGTGACAATATCAAAAGAAAAAAAATACAGCCTTTTAAATCACACTTTAGTATGTTTTTGTCGCCACTATCGATAGTATTATGTATGGCATTCAAATCAACATTGCACTCTATTGATCCTCTAGTTCACTGGTGGTTTTACTGCCCTACTAGAGCCAGAGAAATAGGAGTAAATATTCAACTTTTGTGAAGTCAGCACCAAAGTCTTACTGACTTAAATGGGGATATTCCCATCTTATTCACAGATTAAGAATTCTTTTGAAGTCAGTGGAATTCTTCTTAGTTCATCATCCAAGTAACCAGAGTGGGAGCTAACATAAAATTTCTTAACCTTTTTACTAGTTAAAGATTTTACTGATGTCCTCACATGGTTATTTATTTTTATATGCTTTTTGATTTACAGACTGCAAAATCTGCTGCTTCCAACTGGACATTTTTACATTGTCTACCCAGAAAGCCTGAAGAAGTTGATGATGAAGTATTTTATTCTCCACGGTCATTGGTTTTCCAGGAGGCTGAAAACAGAAAATGGACAATTATGGTAAAAAAATAAGATAACAGTAGTAGGGGTTAGGGTCAGCTTCTGCTCTGCCTTATACTACAGGCTTGGGTTCAGCTTGGTTCCTCAATAAATAGTAAATGCTAATACCTATGTTTCAAAAGCACCCCACAGCACATCACAGTTTTGACTATAGGCAACATATATATGTAGTACAAATGCTTCTGGACACAAACGTGACGTATTTTGATGATTATCTGCTGTTGCTTGACCCAGTTTTTACCACTGAGATCTACAATAAGAACTGTAATTTTTTAATATTTAAATCACCACATTTAAAGATTAACTCAGCAACTCAATTTTAAAACGTGTTAAATGCTGAGGTCCCAGGGACTGGGCTTTGCAACTACAAATTCCCAAACATTTAAAGCTAGAGATTCTGCGCTTTTCTCTCAAGAAAAACTTCTGCTGACACCAACAGGAACTTTCCCTCAGAAAAAGNCAGATCTCCGTAGCCTGTTATTTAATGTTGACTTTAGAACCATCATGTTGACATAAAGTAGTGAAAACTTCAGAGGTAAAAAGTGCCCCAGAAATGGCATTGTCAGAGCTCTCAGATGAACTTTAGATGTGCTCCAGGTGAATAAATGGTTAAATATTTACCAAAATCTCAGATTTTGAGCACAGTCAAAATTATTAACAAATTTGTGTAAAATTCATAATTTTGGCCTTAAAATTCCCAAAACTGCTCATAGAGGTTTTTTTATTATTTGTTTGCAAAGTTTCTCATTACCCTACATATTCTTTTTTCAAAAATAAAACAAACCACTTTAATTTGGGTTCCAGCTGCACTTTTTTTTTTTTTTTGGAGGTCAGAAAAATGTCACATTTGTTTTTTATCAAGCCATAAAAATAACAAATGTATGGGTCTCGTTTATATATTATTTTCAACCACTTTTAGCTCATACAGCAAACTGAAAAATAAATTATTTGCTCAGCTGTGGTTCCAGACAGGGCTGACACGGATAGCAGTGAGGGGCTGCACAGCTGTATGTTTAGTCCCAGCTGTGTGCCTGGGATTGCCTGCCACACTGAGCAGTGCTGAAGGGAAAGAAAGGGCAGGCAACCAGACCACAAGAACACTTACAAATCCAGTTCTGGGCCAAAATAACAACTTGCAGTCAGACATCACTGCGAAATCACAACAGCGTGAACCGGGTCAAAACCTAGTCAGTGTGAGCACTGGAACAGGCACTCCAGTGAGACACTGAAACAGGTCGCCCAGAGAAGCTGTGGATGCCCCATCCCTGGAGGTGTTTAAGGCCAGGCTGGATGGAGCTTTGAGCAACCTGCTCTATTGGGAGGTGTCCCTGCCTGTGGCAGGGGGGTTGGAATTCAATGATCTCTTCCAACCCAAACTGTTCTAAGATTCAATGATTCGATGGGACTGGTGATGTGCACAGATGTGGGGAGGACGGCAGAGCTGCTGCAGCACCATGTTTTATCTACCTGCTGTTCCCATTACTCTCATTTCACAGCCATACCTTACCTAAGGTTTGTTGGAGTCCTGGGGGAGGGCAGGAGAGGTGGATGGCCCACTGTTAACCTCCCTGAGGGATTTCCATGTTTTACCACAGAAAGTACAGCTAAACCTGGATAAATTTCAAACTCCTTTTTCTAGTACAGCTGTCACTGATGCTAGGGGTAGTTCTGCTGAAATCTACAAGCAAGCCCATGTGCTGTTTGCCTGGGTCCAATGCCTCCTAGCAGAAGCTGAGGATACAATATAACACACCCAAAAGTCCTCAGCATGTGGGCTCAATATGCTTTGTCTGCATTTCTCCTAGGCTGGCCATTAACGTATTTGGTACGCGCTGGGAAAGCCTATCAGCTCTAACACAGAACATCCTCACTAATTTTCAGCTCTTTCTTGATTCATCATCAGAAATTCTAGCAAATAAATCTAAGTGTGCCTTTTTTGTCAGGGCAATAATTTTCAGCACAAGACTTTAGAGCTGGAAAGTATTTCCCCCTTATTTATTTTTATGGAGAATCTGTTTCCAATGTGATTGGATTTTTTTCTTTTCTTCCTCTTCTAGGCTGTCATGGTTTCTCTGCTGACAGATTACTCACCACAGCTACAAAAGCCTACGTTTTGATGCTTGGCTTCCTGCCAAGAGAAAAATATTCCTCATCGACAGAATATTCTGGTCTGCAAATACATTGATCTTCTTCAGCGAGGATCGAGGCAATGAATGATTCTCTAATAAAACCGTATGTTTAGGTGCGTAATATTGCATTACGTTGGTGAAAACATTCAAGACAATAAATGCCATTGCAAAAGATACTTTTCATCTCGGTGCTCCAGGTTGGCTATCCTTCCTAGTGATCAGCATCATGGAAAATTTTCCAAGGCTTTACTTTAA
The DNA here is from genome assembly GCA_013400055.1 of Nycticryphes semicollaris. Classification (NCBI taxonomy): domain Eukaryota; kingdom Metazoa; phylum Chordata; class Aves; order Charadriiformes; family Rostratulidae; genus Nycticryphes; species Nycticryphes semicollaris. The sequence goes on along the minus strand of VXBJ01004008.1, from coordinate 264,289 downwards.
TGATTGGCTCTACCAGCATCCTAGGCATAGCATAGCCTTCACATAACTGTACTGGGACTTGTACGGTGTAATATGACAGATGATCTCTTCTCCCTAAGCCTGTCCATTTAATTGCTGATCTCAGGGGGTGTGGGTGGAGAAGCAGTGCTTTACTGTTTGCCTTGGTTGCCTGGGCTCTTCCCAGGCAAGAGCCAGCACTTCCTGGGCTCCCCGCCTCCTGTTTCTGTTCTCCAGCCAACCTCCAAATCCCACTCCTGCTTGACACCGAAAACACAGAGACCTTGTGAGTATGATCTTTCTCCATGACATTCCTGTGGGCTGGCACAGGAGGATATTGCTGCAGAAGTGGAGTAGAGCAGCTTCCACAGGGCTGAATGCAGCAGAGAGAGACAACTGGAAGGAACTGGTTCATTCTTTGTCCACATCCCCCAGACCTTCACTCCCTAAACAGAATTGTGCCTCAAGAAGCAAGTTTTCTTTTTCTTTTTTTCTTTTTTTTTCTGAGCAAGCATGAGGGACACCATATGATGGAACCATATACAGCTCCTTTGCAGAAAGAATTTACTGCATTTTGGCTGGCAACGTAACCTGACGTACCTTTCACCTAATCCTTCTCAGTAGTAAAACATATTCATGACATTTGTAGTTTTTATGGTACCTGGATGTGCACATTTAATTTAGGTAAAGCTTTGAGTACTATTAAAAAGCATCTTCTTTGTTGTTGCTAATTAGCTTCAAGAATACGTTGGTTTTTAATTTTTTATCCTGCGGTAATACAGGAACAAAGTCTGTGATTTTTTAAAAATTCTTCAGATGGGTTTCCATTTTGTGACCAGCTGCAAAGCATTATTTCATTCCTTTCAAAATCAGAGCGCGCTGTTGGGCCACACAAATCACTGAAACAAGAATAAAACTACATTTGTTTATCTACCCACTAATGATTGATTCGTTGTTTTTGCAGGCATTTGGGTGTCTCTTGTTAAAATTACCATTTCCCATTACAACTTTACAAGGGTTTGAATAACTTCAGTGATCATTTACACTTCAGCAGGGATGTAGCTGCGTTGGTGCTGGCGAAACAGAGTATGTGCTGGAAATCAATGTTCTACCACGCGATTTAGTATGTGGAGGCAAATCCCCGCAACGCAGTGTATTTCTGGTTGTATTAGGTCCTGCTGTGTGAATTGGGTAGGTACTTAGAAGTATGAGTGGTCCTCTTGGAGCTAGTGAGCTGTTCATGCACTCGGAACTGTAGATACCCTTACTAACCTGGTTTTAGTGCTATCTGAGAGTCAGACAACTCCTTTTGCTAGTCTTTTCACACAAAAAGCATTAACACCGGTTTTATTATGTTGATCAATGTACTATCAGTGAAGTCAGGCAGATTTATAATAACGAAGCTGTCTTGTTAAATGTTTCACGGTGAGCAGATTAACAATTAATTATCTGCTACTCTGTTGCTTCTCCGCGCTCTGATTAGCGCTAACGTGCATCTAGGTTATCCCAGAATCTCTTTACACTGGGGAACATGAGCATCAGGATGCCAGACATCTGAATCCCCTTGCCATTTTCCAAACACATGCATAGATCTGCTGTGCAGCACACGAGCCGATGGGAGTCCGGCGTTTCCAGGGGGTTAATTTCGCCTGGTTCTCTCCCTCTGTGAGCTTACACGGCGAAGGATGGCAGCCCTTGCTCTGTCGTGCACAAACCGCTCACGCCGCCGGCCATACCGGTGCTTTTCACAAGTCCTGGGTGGGCTGAACGTGCCTGCGCTGAGCGACTGACGGTTGCGTGGGAGCACTGAACGCGCTGCTGCCCCTTCCCGCCCTGCAGTCCCCAGTCTGGGGGTGTGTGGTGGCCGCCAGACACATCCCTGTGGGGCACATTTACTGAACCTGTGCAGGCTGTGGCAGCAGGCAAGAGGATAGTGTTATTATGCCATCCACTAATAGCTTACAGTGATTTTCATTACATTTATTATGCTTTAATCAGCAGAAGTGCTGTTTTCCTTGCTGAGTGCACTTGAAAGACAGGGTGCTGTTTTCTCCGTCTTTTTACAGACAGGCTCCTGTCTCACCTTTGTGCATTTGCAGTGCTGTGTTCTGGTCCTTCTCCAGGACCATGTGCCAACAGGGGTAGCTGCCAGCCCAATCCATCACCTGCTCAGAGGCATAAAGGGAGGACTGCTCCCCCTGCCCTGCTCCTTCTCACTGATGGGCTGGCTGTGGGCTACTGCAGGTTCAGCCACATCCAGACCTCACGCACAGACAGGCACTGCAGCAGTTCTGTGTCCCAAGGGGGTATATGTGTGGTAACTTTGCTGTCCAAAGCCCAACCGCATCTCCAAAGCCAGTACTAGCTCTGGCTTTGCTATGACCAGGGTGAGTCTGATCCTAGCTGAGCATCTGGGGGAGGATCAGGGGCTCAGAGGTTACTCCTCTAATGTCATTTAAGACAGCTGAGTGTCTTACAAACACCTGCACAGACCTGGCAGATGTGACACAGGACCAATGGGGCACTTAGAGGAGAAGCTGGTGGCCAGCAAGAACATCCTATGGTCTCTCCAATGGCCCTAGGTCTTGGCCTTTGGTGTCCTATCCACTCCCTCAGTACCTTTGTGGTCCTTTAGAGGATTACTATACTTAGAATTAGAAATGCAGTATTGCCTATTAGCACTTGTTCTGCAGCTCGCTACCAGCAGTGGTGGGATTCTTTGGTTACCCTTACGTGGTCTTCTGAAAGTGATCTAACATTAATTAGAGATTCAGTAGAGAAAGAGGGGCAAAATGCCTCTCTATAATTTTCTCAGGGAGTAAGAATGACATTTTTTTCCCCTGTGTACTACAAAGCTAAGAAACAGCACCGTAACTACAGCAGGTGAGAGACCTGCAGAAAGAATTTACAGATAATTAGTATCTCTAAGAATATGAGGAAGAGTAACTTTGGAAGGACTGAGTGGGGTGCCTGGACAAAAGATAAGTAGGAATTCTCAAACAGAATTAAATAGCTTATTTGCACCAGCTTACATCAGAAATGACACTAGAAAAAAATCTACAGCAGATTTATTCATAGTCCGGTAGAAGAAGCAATCTCCTGTGAGACGCTGCGTTGCTAAAAGGGAAACAGAGGAGTAATTAGATAAATTAAATAGCAAGGAGGTGCCCAGATTTGATTGCGTGAAGTCCCCCAGAGCTCTTGAATTAATGTTCACCCCTCATAAGACAGGCCAGTAAATTACCCAAAATTATTTCGCTGCCTTTCAAATTCTGCGAGAGAGGGAGGAGGAGCTGCATGAAGGTCTGAGCAATGCACTGAGCTGATCGCTCATTCCGGGGAGAGCTTTCATGGCTGAGTTGAAGTATATTGAGCTTAGTTTTGTTTTCCAGGAATGTGTAATACTGGTGGAAAGTCTGAAACACAGACTTCACACAAAGGGAAAGGTCTCTTCTTTCTTCTGGGTCTCCCATTACTCTGTTAATCACTTGGTTAATGTATTGAACAAATAAACACTGCTTTTTTTGATTATTTTGCCATGGCTATTTAATCAGCTGCCTTTCAAATGCAGAGCCCAGAATTTCTGGGTCTTGCCCAAGGTTATGTGTACAGAGACACTTCATAAGCCACAATAAACATTTTATTCAGCCCATCGTTTGCTGTCATGACTAATGGGACACAGCTATTTGCAAGGCTATTTGATTCTTACACAATCTTGTTCCCAACTCTTTGAAGAAATCCCAAACCTTTGTGGCCTCTGTAAATGCTGATGATCCCTTCCATGCCTATGCGTGCAGAGGGTTTTCCTCTAGGGGCAAGCAATCTGAGGGGACTCCATTCAGAGAGCAGATCTTTCACAACTACAGTCAAAGCATTGCCTGACCCTGCCAAATCCCTTGGAAAGCTCCCGTGGTCCGCCTGACGTGTTAGAGGACTATTGAATTCTGCTGCTCACTAATGGGCCTGTTTGAAGGTGGTTGGCACTGGTGCAAAGCAGGCTTCAGCACAAGCATAATATATCTAGAAAGAGGGATGAGCATCAAAATTGCAAACTTTGCTGATCAAAGTTACTTAGTTTAGCCAAGACTTAAGCCCAACTGGGAGGAACAGCAGCAATTGCTGGAGAAGAGAACTGGAGAGTGGGCAGGGAGGATGCAGGTCACGCTAAAATGATTTAAGCACAAAATTATGTACATTGGAGGGAGAAAGCTAAACTACTCACACAGGTTATGGGGCTTCGTAGGCTCCTCCCCAGCTCATAACCAGCAAGTTCAATGTTGTTGCACCTGGCAGACTTCTGTCCTCTCCAGCATTCTCAGCTGAAAGGCTCAGCTGCTGACTGAACATGAGGTGGATGTACTCCATGAAACACGCCATGGTCCCACTCCTGGACAATTTGGACTAGTGGATACAGAGGAGCACTCCACAGCTCCCATTCTGCTGCTGACATGCTCCAGTTCCTCACTGGTGGGAAGCAGGGCGTAAGGGGCAGGGTGCTTTTCTGTGCTAAAGGGTTGTGTGTGACAAACTGGCAGCTGCTACTCCCTGTGTTCCCTGCCAGAGACAGAGCTCCTGGCTAGCTGTTGCTCTTACTTGGGTAACGAAGAAATAAAACCTGTGAGAACCTGAAACAAGAGACACACTAGCATGAGCACAAAACAATTATACTGCTGAGTCCAAGTACAGGCAGCTGCACAAAAGCTTTTGCTTACGTGTCCCCACAGGGCTGGAGAAGACTCAGGTTAGGAAGGCAGGTGTGGGAGTGCTCTCCTCTCATGCCAGCCCCTGCCAGCAGAGCCTGCTGTGCTCACCTATGGCATAAGGATGGAATCTGCGCCCCTCCGATGGCCAGGGAGTCTTTGCTGCCTGCTTGGGGAATGTTTTCCCCACCTCGTGAGTGGGCTTCAGCTGCAGCAAAGCCCTTGCTGCTTTCTGCAAACCCCTCTGCTCAAGAGAAGCTCTTCACCCTGCTGTGCTGCCAGGAGGCCGGGATGCCCCAGGACCCCTTGCCTGCTGCTGTGGGGCTGAGCTCCCACCCTGCTGCCTCCTCTGCAAGGGGAGGTTTATGCCCATCCTGCAAACCCGCCAGTGCGAAGCTCCCCAAGAATGGCACCCTGCAGATGGTGTGTTGCGCTTTCCCCAGGCAGACTAGAATATTTTGTAATTGATATCATTTGAAGGATATTTGCTTACTTTGGGAATTTAACTAATTGAAAAGAAATGTTTCCCTGCACCACAGAATCCCTGCATGAGTCATCAGCAGGCTTTCAAGCCCCATTCTGCAGATCAGATTTCTGACTTAAATCCCAGAGCAGTTTGGGGGGATATCTGAGGACACTGGAGGGTGAATGACACATAGAATCATAGAATCATAGAATGGTTTGGGTTGGAAGGGACCTTAAAGATCATCTAGCTCCAACCCCCTGCCCTGGGCAGGGACACCTCCCACTAGGCCAGGTTGCTCTAAGCCCTATCCAGCCTGGATTTAAACACTTCCAGGGATGGGGCATCCACAACTTCCCTGGGCAGCCTGTTCCACTGTCTCACCACCCTCACAGTAAAGAATTTCTTCCTAATATCTAATCTAAATCTCCCGTCTCCGAGTTTGAAGCTGCCCTACTCCAGGGGATTTCCCCAGCAGCAGGACAGCCCTGTGGGCTCTTCTGGAGGTCAGCTGCCTCCAAATGGAGCAAGGGTAGGGACCAGCAGCGGGTTTCAAAGCACTTTAACTCAAACTAACCTAAAGCAATAAAATGTCTTAATCCCAATCCAGCAATTATAGAAAGCACCTCTTGTGGTCCTGTATGTATATGCAGAGTTTTATTACAGAATTATTATAAATCCTATAATGCAAAGTTACTGATAGTATGATCTACAAAGGAAGAAGAGAGAGCTTTCAGATCCCCCTCTTAATAGGGATATTCTTCTGTCCTGTGACACAGCTGGGTCTTTCTTAAATCCACTTGTAACCCTGAATTTCCTGTGTTTTGCATAATTACAATGCTGTGTGTTTTACTTTACATTACTTATACATTCACGCCAAAGGAGAAATTTTTAGAAGTATAGCCACGTAATTTGATTTTGAGAAGTGCTGTGGAGGAGACAAGGATAGATGCATATAATTTGTCTCCTACCAGCTTTATGAGTCCCTCTCTCTCAGGCAAGGTAACAATTCCATCCAGAAATAATTCCATTAGACATGAAATATTGGAGCTGTGAATCACTGGGCATTTCGGAGCATCACTTCACAGCAGGGGAGCATCTGAAAACTGCACCAGAGACAGGACTTTAATTCTTATTGTAGCGCTAGGGAGCAAAATGCAATCAAACAGCTATAGGAAGTTGCAGTACAGCAGAGCTATCTATTTTACTAGTCGCATTCCTGGGAAAAGAAAACCAGGAGATTATAGTTATTCTTCCAGCAATACAGTTGATTTGGCCAGGGTAGTAACTAGGATTCAGAAAACTGCAAGTAAAGGCTCAGGAAAACGTGTTAAATAAATTCCTCTGAAAGACTGTATTGTCAGGACCACACACACATTGCTTTTAGGTACCCATATAGCAGGATAATAACTGATTGTGCCAAGGAAAAGCTTTTCTGATGCGCTGAGAGGTCTGAATCAGACATATATAAAGACAGAATGGATTCTGAATTGAGGGGGCAGCCTGTTTGAAGTTTTCAGCTCCAACTACATCAGAAACTTGCCCATTCCTTATTCCCATCTCCGAAGCTAGACATAACACCCCTACTTCAATGTAAATGACTATGGGAGCTTCCCTCCCCCACAGGTGGACCTGTGAGATCACTGCTAGTTAGTTAGGACAGTCGCCTCACCTGTAACTTTTAGGACTTGCCCCATTTGGCAAGGGGGTAAAGCTGTTTCCCAGTGCTGAGCCCACTCCTAAACATCGAGATGGCAATGGGTTTTTTTAATCTTCCCCATTGCTGAGGTAGACAGGAGAAGGAGAACAAGCATGTTTGTTCTGAACACCGGGCGTCACAAGTGACAATAACTGGAGACCTGCTGAGTTGTCGGACTAATTTATAGACATGGGACCTGACCTTCAGGAGAAACAAGCTCGGAGAAATAAGCTCAGAGAAATTTCATGGACCATAAGTACCCAGTACCTCTGAAAGCTAGCGCATGCTACCTGTCTCCAGATTACAGGTGCCTGTGTAAAACAGGTGTCAAAGGCTGCTATAAAAAGTAAAGAAGGCCTTTGTAGCTGGCAGCACGTCAAGGTTGTTATGCCAAAGTCTAGGCATCTACAGAAGGTAGTCTGCAGAGTCTTATGTGGCTTAACTGGATTAGCTTTTACATCCTAAATTATCTGGACTGTCTCCAAAAGAGGAGACGTGCCTTTCCTTGAAGAGGTCTTCTTTTTCAACCGGTTGATGGAGACCATTATTCACAGAGATGCCTGGTTGCTTAATACCATGATGAAGACAGAGGACGCGTTACTGTGGCTGTCTGCAGAAGCAAACGTGGGACATGCTTAAGCAGTAGGACATGCTTAACCACAAAACCTCTGCAAAAACTAGTGGCAGTTTTTTCAGCTACAGTTGTTACTCTCAGTACCAAAACGCTTTGCCAAGTCAGTATTTCATGACAGTGCTCAGTCTTTCTTTAGGTGATATTTTAATCCCCTCAGAGTTTTTTTTTAGTGGGCTGATGAAGAGAGTATATGTCTTGTAATGCAGGTGCTTACCTGGTGAGGGGACAGAGAGCGAAGAGCCTACAAACTTCCAGGATCCTCTTTCCCAAGCATCCAAGTCCATGGCTGCCTGACACTCTGGACTCCTGGTCTGACCATCCTAGAGCCATCTCCAGTGTTTGGCACTGAGGCCCTTGTCAGCAAACTGTAGCTAGGATCTTCTTTCTGTTCCTCAGAGACTCTCAGCATGGCCAGAATTACCAAAATTGTCTGTGAAATGAACTGACTGTTCCATTCCCATCTCTCAGCTTCCCAGGACCGAGGAGTGTAATACAGTGTGGAACAAAGGCCTCAAGTGAGAGGCTTTTTTTAAGGAAAAAAACCCAAATCCTTAAATAATGAATACAATGTGTTGCTCCATTTATGTCATATATTGTCTGTAACCCAAAAATAAGAGAGAAATGATCCTAAATTTATCAGAGATGAAAAATTTTGGAACTGAAAGAGAAAGAGAACTGCTGAAATGTTTGGGTCTATAGAGAAATGTCTGCACAGCAAAGAGGTAGATGCCCAGTTTGGCAGAAGACCTTGCTAAAATCATTCATAACGTATTCCCCACACCTGCCTTGAACTATGAGGAGACATTCAGCAAGTCCTTTGTAATTTCTTATCCTTTTTTTTTTTTTTTTTCTTAAACTCCAGTCTCTGCATCAGCCTTGGAATTGTGATCTCAGGTGAAATTCAAAAGGGGTGCCCTCCTGATTTCTGAATGCCATTGTGCACCCAATGTGGTTGGTAGTCATCAGCATCCATTATTTAAACATTCCTGTGCACTAATCCACACAAAGTTATAAACAGTGTGATCTATCATGTGTGTGCATAAGTGTGGGAAAAAAAAACCTGTCTTGAGAACTGCTGTGTAAGTGCTGAGCTGATGTATGTCCTTGCTAGAAATGTGTCGAGTTTGCAAAGGCCAGGCAAAAATAAATACGTGGGGGAAAATTCACTGGTTCCCACCTGCCCCTTAACATCTAAGTCACAAAGTCTCTCCATACCTCCCTTGAGATACTTATTTGCTCTGCTCTCCCCCCAGCCACAATGAAAGGGGCTTTTCTTCCACTTGAACTGACCTTTAACAAACATTTCGCTTTCAATTAAGATCTGAAACGTCCTTGTGGACTGCTGTTGCTGGAGACCGTGAGGAGAAGGCTCTGTAATGCCATTTATACAAGAGTCAGGACAGAAAATAATTACTTGAATTCATAAGGTTAATTCCAGTCTAGACGAAGGCAGAGGGAAGTCATCTAGAGGTCTCCACCAGAGAACAATTATGCTTATCTTTCTGGACTCTGGTCTCCCCGTGCTGGCTGCTTACTATGTACTATGAATATTTCTCTCATGGACTGTTGAGCAATTACTGTGTCTGAGCACTAGGCTTGCTGTCCTTCTGTCATTATCAGTTTTACAGCCCAGTGTGAGCTGCCCAGGAATGAGGCTTTGACTGTGGCTTGATCTGGCTCACTGGGGTAAATGGAAAGCCTCCTGCAGACAGCAGGTTGAATGTGGGTGTTTGGAACTGGGGAAGTTGCTTCCTGAGTGAACTAAAGAAAATTTATTAAAAGCATACATCAAAAATTTGCTGCATGCAAACTTCAAGGTGAAGCCTAAAGTGACTTAATATACGGTCCCAACAAAAACGGCCAAGATAAGTAGAAGAGGTGAAAGAGAAAAATCAGATTAATGACTGTAGGGACTTCAGAGGGTCGCATCAAGCAGAGCAGATCAATGTGATGTTGCTGTTCTGCCTAAGTTCTCCAGACATTTTTACAAATTCTTGCTAAGGGGCTGATGTTGCAGGTCCTCTCCTCTCTCTATGCCTCCTTTCAAGTATAACAGCCTACATATGCGGCCTTGTGCCCACACTGTCCTTGGTCAGCTGTGTGTTCAGTAAAACCACACTATGTCAGGCCAATTACTGACTGGAGACTGGCTATGTGATATGCTGTGGTAGAATTCATAATACATTCATAGAATCACAGAATGGTTTGGGCTGGAAGCAACCTTAAAGATCATCGAGTTCCAACCCCCCCGCCATGGGCAGGGACACCTCCCACTAGACCAGGTTGCTCAAAGCCCCATCCAGCCTGGCCTTGAACACTTCCAGGGATGGGGCATCCACAGCTTCTCTGGGCAACCTGTTCCAGTGCCTCACCACCCTCTCAGTAAAGAATTTCTTTCTAGTATCTAATCTAAATCTACACAGGTTTTAATTGGTCATCTTCTCTGCATCCCAACTACATACTCTTATGTGCTTATAAGAGTGAGTCAGTAACCTGGAATTCACATCACTAGGCTAAAACTTCAATATCCTTTGCATCTTACTCCTCTCCCTTTAGTCAACCTCAGCCATTGCCCATTCTCCTTGTCTTTCAGGTTCACTCTAAGGTGAATTCCCACAGCCTGAGTTACTTGCTGTGCACAACATAGCATTCATAATAGTCCGCTGTGATGTAAATTTATGAATCCTTCCTCCTCTTGGCCTTTTACTATGAAAGCCACTTAAACCTAATGCATGTACACTGATAAAGTGATTTCCTTTCCTGTTTTATCCTTTCTATGGCTGTCTTGCTTATAATTGCATCAAGCACAAATATTCTCTGTGCCCTTTCCAGGCTTCTATCTGTTTATTTACTCTACTGCCTCGTTGATTTGCATCCTCTGCTATGCCAGAAATTCTGGCCTCATTTGCCTGGTTATCTAGTTTCCCACTGAGTACACTCATGCTTTCTTCATTGTGGAAGGAAGGCCCTTCTGATACTTGTCTTTAAAACCTGCATCTGATCATTTTTGCTAGGCATTTTTATTGTGTTGCTTACACAAGGCTGCTAATTAAGCATGATTGTGCAGTTAGCCAAGGAAATAAAAAGGCTTCTTCTGTGTGGTTTTTTCACCCACGCACTTACATGTATGTGACCGCTACTCATAGATATTGCATGTCCTATTTAAACAGGACTGAAGTATGTGAGGAGTGTGAGTAGGTGTGTAAAGAGTTGGACTGTGACTTAGGAGCCCGGCTTTGAAGCCAATTCTGCCACTGCGTTGGCATGCTCTGAAAAGTCACTTGCTTGTGCCTCAGTTTCTCCATCTTTGAAACTGGAATAACTTTGCTTGCACTGTTTTACCAAGTGCTTGGAGACCAAGTGATAAAATATGCTATGCAACAACCATACAGCATTGTTTTTCCTGTCCCATTCTTTCTCATTATGTGTCACACCAACTGGTTTCATCTGCTGCTAAATTAGATCATGGACATCTGAAGGAATCCTACATTTTTCACAGCACGATGGCAGAGGCGTTGCAGTTGCTCCCTAACTTTCAGGTTGTAATGCAACACACACAACCAGTGTATTAAAAGCACCTCTCCTGGAGCGATGGCCAGTGCTGCAAAAGGGAATTCTAAGGTTCTGCACTATATAATGGGGATCTAAAGCAATTTCTTGTGATGTTTTGTAGTCTGACGGTTGCCTGAAAGAGACCCCAGATGGGATGTAAATTGCATGTGTTGCTGCCATATGCTCGGGGAAGCGAGATCCATTTGTTCTTTTAGAACAGAGAAGCCTGCTGAATTCAAACCAGAAGTCAGATACCCATCATGCTCATCCCAGCTTGTGTTAGGGCTGTAGCAGTTCTTTATGCCTTTGTTTTTGAGTGCTGCATAAAGCTCTGTCTGATGTAGCTGAGCTTCTATCACAGGGAGTATTTATATCATTTTTCAAGGGATGTATCATGTCCTGGTTAAAAACTATTTTCACTCAAAGGGAAAAAAAAAAAAGAGCTCCCTCATATAACATATGAAGCCAAATTTAGGCATAAGCCTGACTCCATGAATTTCTTGATTTCATGAGCGTTCCAGTCACTTCCATGGGGGCTGAATTTGGCCTGGGATGCACATTAGTACACTGGATTGCTATTTGAAAGTTAAGAAGTTTCTGTTTAATCTTTTCAAGATTTTTATCCTTCTCTAGTATTTCACGGGAAAGATAGATAGAATGGACAGGGAGTGTTGTCTGAGTTTTCTCTATTTTCTGTTTCTCTGTTCTGACACCTCATAATTTTTGGAATACTTGTTCCTTAATTGAGTCCTGTAGCACTTTTATGGCTATGCATAAACATAATAGTGACTGGGGAGGCACTGAAGCCGCCAGGTTGAACATCTCCATTAGTAAAATGCACAAGATGCTGATCTTACCTGACCCCTTCTGTAACTCTAAAAATAAGGTAACTTTTGCTTAAGCAGTTGTGTTCTGAAAGGGACAGCATAGTAGTTGAGGCCCCTAAGAGTATCTGTGATTTCCTAATAGCATCTTTCTCTGTTTTGTTGTTGCTTTTTTTTTTTTTTCTTTGGCTCTGAGGCTTAAGAATCACAGAGCAGAAACAGAATGATCCTGAGAGGATATATTCCCTCATGAAAAAAAATGCCAGACTGTCAGAATTAAAATTTTTGCAAGATCCATGTACTGGATCAGAAGAAAATGGTTTTGCTTCCACAATACCCATTATACAGGCGTCATCTGAGGTTAATGGGGTTTACAACTACTCAGCAGCTGTATTAAACAGGATGCCACAGAGCAGATGCCTCTCACCTGACTTCAGACATGGGCACAGCTGATGCTCGGGCATGAGTTAGCTGTCTCAGCTCTTTTAGGCTGGAGATAGAAACAGGCACTTCTGAGAGAGACATATTTCATCCTGATGTGAATATCCAAAGCATTCCAGAGGTAACACATCTCCAACTCACCTGTTGCTTTCTCCTATATGTGCACAGCATATACGTGACCACCCCACATACAGACCTCTGCAGTGAGAGGAGTTCCTCTCACAGTGTTTCAATTTGGGCTCCTGACATTGACGGCTGCTTTAAAAATGTGTGCAAATGACTTCTGTCAGGTCAAAAAGTAAGTCTACAACACAGCCCCGAGTAAAGGTTAAGAAGACTCAGTTTGTACAGGAGTCACATCCCTTTTGCTGTCTCTCTACCACATCTCCATCTCTTTCATTGCTTATTTTTTGAAAATATGACTAAATGAACACTTTTACTGTGAACATTTGAAAGAGCCACTTACTGTCTTTCATTTAAATACTGATAAAAGTTATAAACCATGAAATAGGCTAGTCTTATATCATCTGTGTTTCCACCTTCCTGCAGGGATTTGAATATGTCTCCTGTGAAGAAATTTAAGGCAGTTTACCCACCTCTAGGCAAGGGCAAAACATTCCTCCTTGTTCTCTAACCTACATATGGACTGCCAACAGAGAGCATTACACTCACCGGAGCATTTAAAAGACAGACAAAAGAAAGAGAACCAAGGCTGTGAAAAAAAGCCCCTGGCAGAAAAAAAAAAAAAGACAAAACCAGGATAAAATAGAAAAGAAAAAGCAACTAGAGTGGGGTAAAAGGGAGTTTTCCAGGGGTGCTGCCAAATAGAGCTTTTATGGCACTTGGGTGCTACAGTACAGAGCAGAGACTTCAGGCCATGTCACATGCTGCATCCCTTCAGTCCCATTTCTGTGGCATGATCAGCATTGCTGCCCATCTCACGACTGTACCAAAACTAGGGGCAGCCAGAAACCAGACATCTCCAGGCCTTCAAAATTTGATTTTGTTCTGAATCTAAGTAAAAGTGACTGTCATGGCATTTTCTCATGGAGGAAAATGTCCAAACATTAAGGATAAATTGTTTCCTTGGACTTACACAATTAGACTTCATTTTGCATTTATGTAAAATAGCAGTGTAACATACAGGCTGTAGCACAAAGGTAAGAACAGAATATTTCAACATCTTCTTTAAATATTGTAATGAAATCCATATGTACCAGCAAAAATTTTCAGTTTTGTCAAACCAGCATTTTCCACTGGAAAAAAAAAATCCCTCAAACAAAACCTCTGTCTTGTCTTTCCAATACCTTCACCTACCAGTTAAAATTAGGCATTAACCAATACAAAATATGTATCTGTCATGCTCCTCTTTCGATTTCCTTTCTGGAAGAAAGAAGGTCATCTAATGATTTATGGAGACCTGTGAAGACCAATAGACTTTTTTTTTCTGATGGAGACCAGCCTGAGGATTTTTCATGTCTGTTGTATCAGGGTTTAGGAACAAAAAGGAAAGTTGGTGAGCAGGGAGGGGCTGTAAAACAGCCATGCTGGATGGTCGCAGACAAGTAAAGGTTGAACTCATTATTTAAAAGCAGGCCAAGCTGAACTTCAAGTATTTATTTAACATCATCACTTGCAATTATCCCCTTATCAATATGTTGTGGGACACAGGGACCAGGCACCCATCGCATTCACACCTGAAAGAAGCAACACCATATGCAGCAAGCAAATAAAACACCACGTCACTCAGGAAAGTAAATACTCCTCTATGGGTCATTTGTCCTCTCCTCAGTGGTCTTTTTAGTAATAGGTTAACATAGTAGAATAATGCACATGTCTGAGTATTTATGAAACTCTAATAAATTGCTTAGGTCAGAAAATGAGTGTGTGCACTGTTTGATAATCCAGCAATTACTAACCATCGTGTTAGTTTCCTTTGGGAAGAAACAATGATTACAGGAAAGTCCCACCACACTGCATTAACATAGCATCCAAAATGCTTTTACAAAGTGGATAATATTTTACAAATAATGCTGTAAATATATCCCTAAGCAAGGAGATTAAAATCAAGACTTAATTTAGGGAACACCTCCTTTGATTAAAAAAATATGTTCCTGAGAACAGCTGTAGCCATTTGCTGAGATAAATCAGATGCTACTCTCAACTTTTATGGGTTGCTAAACCCATGAAATATATGGTATGTCTAGGATTTGTTGGCTGCATTCTTGTGCTATGAACACACTTTGTTAGTTTGCTAACAAAGAAAAACGATGGACCCAGCAGGCTATGGCAAAGCGATATCTTCTTCTTTCATTCTTACTGATTAGAGCTGAGAGAAAACTGCTCTGGTGAAACCTTTGGAGCCTTCTGATTTTTCCCATATTAGGCATGAGCTGAAAACAGCCTGGGTCTCCTATTGCCTCTTTTGCCTCTAGAAAAGAAAGTAAAAGGACTATGTTTGAGGTTTTTTTAAGGTAGAGCAGAAGATTTCCTACCTGTTACAAAGGCCTGGAAATAATAATGGGTTTTTAGGAACGCTGCCTTAAGACATAGTCATAGGGATGACTAAGTAATTCATGTCTCTAGCATCTCCAGGTTTATGATAAATGCATCTTCATTTTTGGATATTTCCCAACTTATCTAAAAGGAACAAAAATAATTTAAGTGATTATCAATGGTTTGCAAAAGCAACAAAAGACGAAATGTATTCTATTATCTTTCCTCTCTCCTTCCCTCCCATACAGGGTAGAGCATCTCTACAAAATATTTCTCACAAGCTCTTGCATCTGAAGACTTTTGGCCAGGGACCCATGGACACATGGTCTATATCATCCAATGGTGAACTTATTTTGCGTGCTGGAGTTAGAGAAGATCAAGAATGAGGATGATATCAGCAAAAAACATAGTAGATACAGAAAGCAGGTCTCAAAATGCATATGAGGCATCACAAGTGTATAATGAAAGAGGTACCACAGAAGGATAACAAAATGCTTTGATGCTTTGCAATGAGGTCACAGAAAGCTCCACTTCCAAGCATTACTAGAAAAGATGGGATGTAAATGATCTGCCCAGTTCACATTTTTTTTCACTTTCCTGAAGTTTATGTTTCTTGGGTGTGGTGTCTGCAAAGGTAAGGTGTGGACTGTTGTACTTAAAAGACTTAAATCATTGCCAGTGAGATGCACAGTGTTTTCTTAGGAGATCTTGCATTTTCTCTTTCTGTTGTTTTGCTTAGTTTCTGTTACTATTCATGTTACAGTTGTTGTTCTGCTAATCTGTAAACTGCTTTGAAATTCTCCCAGTTAAACTATCAGCCAAAATTCAAAGTGTTGCTTTTGTTGGCAGTTAGGAGAGAAATCACAACATTGCATTATACAAGAGCATTTAGCCTTCTATTCTCACTCCCTCTTTTTTTTTTCCCCCTTTTCTTTGTCCTGGATAGAAAACAATGGCAAATATATTGTTAACACTCAGGGGGACAATATTTCCATTGTAAAGTCTCCAGGAGATATTGTATTCAATCTGTGATTTCAGTTCTGAACTTTCAGACTAATTCTCTTAGCAATTCCTCTAACTTAGCCCCAGGAGGAAGGGAATTGTACCGAAATTTTTTCAAAAGCCATTTTATCCACTTGAACTAATACATATATTTAAAAAGCAAGCTATTTCTCCCCCCTCCCTTCACCCTCCTCATTTTGTTTCAGCAGCCTCAACTTTTGCTATGGGAAATGCACAGTTTCCTAGCGACTGTTGTAAAGGAAAGTACCAAAGGTGAGCTCCAACACACCAGCAGGCAGAAGATGCCTTTCTCCACTTTTGTGCCAAACACAGAAAACGCTCACATTAAGCTAATGACATTTTGAAAGCAATTAGTGCTGCTTAGACCAGTCAGGATTTACATTACGGATGGTTTTAAAAGTAGGGTGGATTAAGTTAGAGAAAAATCACCCAGTTAGTTAGGAGCTACCTGTTTGGTAGCTTGGATTGAAGTAATTAGTACAATTAGAGTTTCCAGAGAACCTTCTAGTGCTAACGGCACTGTGTAGGGTAAGTGTGGACCTGCCTGCTCTTTGTGGAGGCCATGAAACAGGGTGGACTACACACAGGAAAGAGCCTAAAGAAGAGAAATCCATACATCTATATTCATGCCATTTCTTTCTCTCACACACTTGACCCCACTTTTGCAAACCAATGCACATGTATATGCTACCATCCTTTTTACATATTGCACATTGACTTATGCCGACAGCTAAGAAAAGCAAGCAGTTCAAAAAGTCAGAGAAGTGGTGTATTTTTTCCATCTACTGGACTGAGGAAACTTAAGAAACACTATAACATTACTAGCAACAGCAGAGAGTGCTAACAATAGACTGCATTCTCCAAAGAAAGATCAGGGCAAGGGGTGTGTTTTGAAGCATGTGTAGGAAGGAAGAAGAGGAGCACTTTGTAAGGCAGATCATTTCTGCGCTGTGATCATTACCGAAAAGATACTTTTTTTTTTTCAAAACTCTCACAAACTAGGAAAGGGGACATCTCTGTATCATTCCCACAGTTCCTCCTTTTAGACTGGAAAGCAAGAAACATTTGACATGTGTCTGAGGATGAGCTGTGTGCAGTTGTTCTCAGACGGGTACAGCGACAGCACCAAAAAGCCTGAAGCAGATGGCAGGCGTGTGGGTGGGGAGTGGATTGCTGAGATTCCAGGAGGAACAAAGTGGGAATCGCTGGTTATTGGGAGAACTGCAAATGTGCATGGGCATGGCTTTGCGCATGTTTAGCCACCCTTTGCTGCAAAAGCATATGGGACATGAACACTCCAGAGGGGTATCAGCTAGTGGGAGGAATGTGGTGGGACAATAATACTCTGAGATGATTAATAGGAGCATGGCAAGAGTTGCTGTTTATATCTAGATATTCTTCTTCCCTGTGTTATGAATCATCTGATGCAGCAGAAACTGAGAACAGATTGCAGTGGTGTATGAAGTGCTCATGACTGGGGGCTGCTAAAGTATCATGGGCCACGCTGTCACTGTGGTGAGCCCTATAGACCTGATCTCCCCTTTCAGTCAGAAGAGGAGGCAAAGCCTGTTACTGCTTCTCTCTGGCCAGCTCATGAAGGGTTTTGGAATTTGGGGGTTGGGGGCAAGAGGCTGGTGCATATCCAAGTCTTGATTCCACCCCATGTCTGGAAGTGGGAAGAAGGCACACACAGATACAGAAGGTGGGAACTGCTTCTAGGTCCTACAGTAAAGAGACAGATCTGAAACTGAAATTAGTAGGTGGATAGATCAACCAGCAATTCTGACAGTTTTTTGAAAGACTTCTCTAGCATTCCCAGTACCCTACTTTTCCACCAGTACCTTTATCAGAAACCTGTAGCACAAAGCGGCTTAGGACACTCTACAGAGCCTGCTGGAGAAAGGTGTATTTGAGGCAAAAGAATGGTTTTCATCCAGTCTAGCAGGAGGGAGAGGAAATCATGCTACTGTCATCAAGTTGTTCATGCGTGAACATAAAAACATAACATCACAAAAAGATCAGGAGTTGTATTAGAGGTAAAGTTCTAGTGGAAGAACCAGTAAGGGAAAAGAATTGAGAACGTAATCCTTTTTTATATCCTATTTTCTCTGTCCCCAGTGTCTAAAATATGCCACGTGAGTTTCTAGGCAGTACCAATGTCATCCTCTGTCACCAGGGACAGCGGAAGGTACTTACACACAAAGACCCAAAAGAGCAGGATCACAATTCTGCATACAAAATTTGTTGTCATGTGCACACACCTATGCTCAGTGATCTGCCCCTGAAAATAACACTCAAAATGAAGTAATTGTGAAGAAGAATAATCCAAGCACATTCCAGCTTGCAGTGTTCTGAGGCTATTTATGGACATTCATGTCAGGATCTGCCTTGCAAGGCTCTGGATTTTTGGGCAGTGCGCTCAGGGTGGCCTATCCTAACACTGGAGCCCAGAGTTGCATTCTGCAACATGAAATATCATTTTATTTTACTTGCAAAACTTTTGCTAGAGGAACTCCCATGTAACACTGTAAGTTCCTAACACCAGGAATGCTTCTGTCAACAAGTATTTGAGGGAGGCATGTCTGAGTCCCCACAGGCACACTGTTTCTGATGATGCTATTTCAGAAAATCTAGGGATGTGGACAATATACAGAATATCATTCCAGGAATGTCAACAGCACCAGGGCCAAGAGGTCTCCTGAAACCACTTAGAAGAAAATAAAGGCAATCACTCATTTTCTCTTAGTGCTCATACCTAGTTTATGTAACTTGTCATGGTCACTATTATTTTTGCCTTCCCATCCTAGCCCTGTAGCAGATGGTTCATCTTGTGTTAATTTGATTCATAAGATTTCTGGGATAGAGAATGTATCTCGCTGTGCTTGCAGTGTGTACACCCGGCATTTGCTAACTTTCAAGCGCTTGACTATGAACCTAAATAAGTATAGCTTTTATATAACACCATTTGTAATATATTTGTATTGCTATATTTATATTAATAATGTATCAATAAAAATCGGAGGAAAGTAATTTGAGATGCAAAATTAAGAGGCAGATATGAAAAAGTTATAGTGCTGTGAAATCTATAAAATTGCAACTTATTCACACGATGACTGAATTAGGTGTTGCAGAAGTAACTACATACAGTAATTTTAATTTTCAAGTGTCTGACTTCACAACTTGAGTCTTGTTTCTTAGCATAAAGGTTTTGCATGTTTGGGGTGGGGGGTTTTATGTAATTCCACAAGTTTTTTTTGAAAATGATAAAGAACAAATCACATGTAACTATAGCAACCTGCTGCCATTGTGATAAGGACTTGAACACCAGGCACAGATATAGAGGATGGGACTCAGCTCGAGACCCAGACACCTAAGTTTGGGTATTGCTAGAAAACCTGTCTATACGTGAGACACTTATCTTTCCTGCCACTGTAGTCACCGGATCTACAGGTCTTCCCTAAAATGGGCATGGCTGGTGCATTCACAGCTCTCCAGGTTCTGCTGAATTACTTTAGCTGGCTCTCCAGTGACAGAAATAGGAGCTAAAGAACCTACTTCACCTGCAGATACCGATACTGCAGAACATTACATTTAAGTGTCTGAAAGTGGAGATGAATAGGAGGGTTTGAATGTGTTCTCTAACTGTAGGCATCTAGTACTGTATTAAATACTCTAGAGAACCCCATTTACTCCCCAACCACCTCTCCATAAGATTGTTGGTCTCCTGCTTTTCCCTCAGTCCAACAGATACTTGCAGGAGAGAGGAGAACATCTGAAATAAATAGCAGAAGGCAGTTATGTTTGGACAGCAGACCCAAGCCCCAGGTGATCCCTCCAGGCTGGGGAACAGACACATTAAAGACTGCCAGGCTCAGGCTCGGGCTCAGGCTCGGGCTCAGGCTCGGGCTCAGGCTCAGGCTCAGTCTGCTCCTTAATTACTTTCTGGAGGCAGGGGGTCCNTCAGGTTCGGGCTCAGGCTAGGGCTCAGGCTCAGGCTCAGGCTCAGGCTCAGGCTCAGGCTCAGGCTCAGTCTGCTCCTTAATTACTTTCTGGAGGCAGGGGGTCCCCACAGCACGCGTGGGGAGTGAGGAGCTGAAGGGAGGAGTGGGAACACCGGTGTTTAACATGGTGCCTCAGAAGAGAAGGTGCTCTGGTGCTGTGTGCTAGCCTCAGAAAAATGTTTGTTTGTACAGGGAGAGGGAAGGCCCCTGGCCTGTTTCTCTTCTCATCACTGCTGGCTTCAGCAGAGCTACTGGGACACCCCGAGAGGAGTGAGATGAGCAGTTGTGCTACAGCCAATGCCCTTCCTCAGAAAGCTGATGTTGGCAAGAAAGCAAACTTTTCCCAAAGACGAAAAGTAAGGTTGATTTTTTGGGGACAATATACTAATTCACAATTAATCAGCCAAAACCTTACAGGAATTCCACTTTTCCAGCCAAAAAGCTTTGCTGCTGCTGAAAACCCAGCCCCTTCCAAAAGACTGAATATATGAAAGTTTCTTATGAAATGTCACAATGGTCTTTTGTAATGGAAAGCATTAAGCAGTGTAAAATGACGGGGCCCTTATCCGCTCCACTTGAAGTAATCAGTAAGTGGTATAGGCTTTTAAGAGAGGATAATGAGGATAGAGTTGCTTATCACAGACACGATACCATTTAAATGGGCGCCTGACAGGCAAATCATCTTGGAACTTGTGACTGCTGCTGTGCTAAGGCCCTCTGTTGGCTTGTGTGATGCTCACCGAGTCTGGAATGCAAAATCAGCTGCTGTGATAGAAACTGCAACTCTGTGAGCTAGTTTCAGAAGACATTAATGAGATTTTGCTTTGGGAGTATCAGTACAAGATGGAAAGTCCAAGGAGAATAGAAGAGACAATTGCTCTCTAGCAGAAGTATGACCACATCTATGTAAAACAGAAAGTTCAGGTTTACCAAGAACTAAAAATTGGTTAAAAATTAATTTAAATGGGCCATCACCTGACTTGATACAAATCCAGTCCCATGCTGAATTAGAAGTGTACCGGTTTTGTGTATGCACAGCCCGTCTCAGTCATGCTACAGGCAGACTGTCTGTAACACCATGCAGTTCGTTATTCTGTCATTATCTTCCCAGCTGATGAATACTTTGTGTTGTATTCCCCAAAAGTGCACAGCTGACAGGTGGTCATCTCCATGACAGTGCCATCCAGAAACATAATCCTGATACACAGTCATGCTTGTATACCATTTTACTGTAGATGACACGCTCACCTAGTTATGTTTAGTCTGGAGATGTGGATTCAGTGAGATGTCATGCCCTCTCTATTAATAGCATACTAGGCTACACGTCACCACAGCAGCTGAAAGCCTCTGTTCAGCATGGGCATGTTAGTACATGGGTTTCGATTTCTCCTGGGGCACTAGGACTTTATCCTGGCTTCCTGCAACCGGAGCGTTTGCGTTTTCCCACACTGCTTCCAAACTGTTGTGTTTAAGAGCTACTAATGATAGCTTTTTGTACCTTATTGCTGGCCATTTGTGTTGTCAGGCTGTGCGGGACCGCAGCAGTGGCAGAGCAGCCTGTGTCAGAGGGCACATCCTCTGATCTCCCTCAGCACCCCAGGTACAAATAGCTTTGTTTTTCTTCACATGTAGCCTCTACACACTCAGAGCTGGAAAACAACTCAGAGGTGTCTGGGAGGTGGGCTCAACAGTGTGCCCTGGCTGGAATGACCCATGAATCTGTCTCTGCATGATGCTGAACTCAAGTTGGGGCAGAGGTCAAACAATGATTGGGCCCATCAGGCACTGGGATGAGGATCAATATCTCTGCTTGCATTAACTACTCCAGTGAGTTCTTTCTCTAGGATCAGCCAATGTCCAAATGTCCCAGTTCAGATTTTGATATAGTCCCATCTGTGATCACATCAGCTTTCCCGACAGACATTTCCGTGGTTTATATCCTGAGGCAATAGCCACTACACATTTCTGCCCATGTTGTAATTAATTCATATCTGACTCCTCAGGAAATCTCTGCGAAAGTCCCTGATGTTTCTACTTCTCAGCTGCCACATCTCAAACTTTGGAAGATGAGGCCACATTGTATTGGAGCAACTTGTTACACTGCTTATTAGCAAAAGGCCACTGTGATCCCTGAAGAAAATTATTAGAGTGCTATAAGAAAGTCAATAATCTTGAGCCATAAAATATGAGTGGGTTAAAAATCCACAGTTCTATGTTTAAATATTGTGTTTTGTGCAGAGCACAGAGCTGCCCATAGTGTGCTACTAAAATACAGTTAGGAAGAATATTATATACTAATGGAAAACCATAATAGCAACAGCAGAAGAGCTGTGGTATGGAAGCAGATCAAACCATGTATTTTATAACAGCTCAAATGCACCCTGACTCTAACTGATTACTAAATTACTGCTGTAGCTGCTGCATGGACATGCTGTGAATACACGAAGAGTTGTTCTTACTGTTACTCAACCCCCTTCCTCTGCAGAATGACAATTTTCCATTTTTCAGTCTCCAGTAGTCCTTCCTCTCTGTTCAGATGTGCTTCATTATTCAGACATATTTAATTATTTGTGTTACTGTAGCACAATTCATACCCTAAGACTCAACACAGTAACTGTCATACCGAGAAAAAAAAAAAGATATCACTGAAGATAGAATCTTCTGAACAGGTTATCTCTCCCTTTTCCATGGAAAACCCTTTTGCTCAGTTTTATCTTCCCAGCAAGACACAATCTTTCCTTTTCAAAGAACTGGGTTTTTTCTGTAGCTACTGGGTACAATATACAGCTACTTCTGTACCCTGTTTGATTCCCGCCCTTTACATGCATTTCTCCTTAGAAGCACAGAGGCACACTGTCTGCAATAAGTTCTCCACACTTTCACTCCTAAACTGTCACTATTTAACCAATAGGAGGTTAAATGGTAATATATGTGAATATGCCGTATTATAGAATTGTAGAATAGTTCGAGTTGGAAGGAACCTTTTCAGGTCTTCTAGTCCACCCGTCCTGCAATGAGCAGGGACATTTTCAACTAGATCAGGTTGCTCAGAGGCCCAAACTACCCAATCTTGGATGTTCCCAGGGATGGGGCATCTACCACCTCTCTGGGCAATCTGTTCCAGTGATTCATCACCCCCATTATAAAATATTTCATGATTATATCTAGTCTGAATCTTCTATCTTTTAGTTTAAAGCCATTACCCCTTGCCCCATTACAACAGTCCCTGCTAAAAATTTGTTCCCATCTCTCCTGTAGCCTCCCTTTAAGTACTGGAAGGCTGTTATAAGGTCTCCCAGGAGCCTTCTCTTCTCCAGGCTGAACAACCCCCACTCTCTCAGCCTGCTCTCCTACAAGAGGTGCTCCAGCCCTCTGATCATTTTTGTGGCCCTCCTCTGTACCTGTTCCAGCAGGGTTTCCTGGTTTGGGTCTCCCATTCACAGCTGCCTCAATGAGTTTCTAATCACCATTTTTCCTTGTGTGTAGAGTGCCCCTTTCTGCAGCTGGCTACTCTTTCACTTGCTCCCTTAGTAGGACCCTTGTTTGCTGACCTCCATTTATTGCCCTTAGTATGCAATGATCCTTTTCAGACATATTCGTACACAGCACAACCACTTAAGTGGTACGAAACACACGACTATGCCTATACATGCACACACAAACCCATGCTCAGTTCCACCATCAGTACACTCAGTGCTATCCTCTCTGCTGAGTCCAATCTGCTCCAGCACGAGTTTGCACATGCACACCCATACCCTGTTGTTATTACATAAGAAATTACCTCACACACAGTCAAGTCCCTATTGAGTCTTAATCTCCGTTAGCACAGGAGAGACCTTATGTCTCTCTCCTGAGGCTCCATTTCAATATCACTTTGTATCCAGGAGGGCCTCAGTGAATCCACTAAACTTGCCCAGGAAAAGACGCTTAGGGAGTATTTCAAGCCAGTATCACACGACTGTTACAAGCTTTTCCTCTTCCCAGTCTTACCATTCTCAGACAGTTTAAAGCCACCCCTCGGAGGAGAGAAGAAACCCTTTTCCAGCTATTTTGGCTTTTCTGGGACAAAACCTATTCTACAGCTCCCAATTCTTTTCCAGAAAAACTTTTGAGTTTGTGTGTGAATCAAGACAAAGTTGGAGGGATGGCCATTTATCTTGGTCTGCCTCTCTGGCCTCCTCTTTGGGAGTTAGGCCAGAAGAACCAGTTGATGGCTCTATATTGCTTCATAACTTACTACATTTGTGTTTTCTTCCTACTGCTCCTCTGGAAAAAGATTCTGCCTGAGGCAATGGAGGCTTTGTAGTATCCTGAATCATGCCTCACGTGGCAGGGTGATCTCAAGGGCAACTGTTAGTCTCCTGGTCCTCTCTTCACTCCAGTACAAACACACTGGTCTCTTTTTCCCCAGATTCATTTGCAGCAGCTGTGACATTTGTGTAGAAGAGGATAGTCACTCAGTTCCTCAGACTGTAACCAGTACTCCCAGAACAGAGTTACTGGCAGTGCACAGAACTGAGGGTTTGAGAAATCATGAACATTTCTCACGTTATTCTCTGCAGATTGACCAAAGCTGTCTGTAGAAGAGAAATATCCAGTGGATAAACTTATTATGACCTTTTTTTGTCTGAACATTGATCCTATCTGGCCATAAAGACGAGTGCCTGAGTGTGCAACTCATCTGTTTCTTTTAATCCTCACTATAGCTTTTGGAGTATGATATTTTTAGCTGGCTACAAATATTAGGACCCTGTTCTTCACAACTGCTGTAGACATGGGGAAGGAGATCCTTCTGAATTCTCCACATAGCAACATTTACTCTTCTCTAGAACGTGAAGACAACACAGTCAGAAAAGGCATAATAATAATAACCTACTCAATGAACAAATGCACTTTCCTTAGTGGTGGTCCCCATGGTCCCCACAGTCCCCACGGCACAGGCACTGCTTTTTCTAAGTGTTCCTGTGGGGGCAGGTCAGCACAAAATGGGTGAAGTGCAGCTCTCTGCCTATTTCCACCAGTGCACACACAATCCATGTCAGGAGTCAGCGAAGACTGCCAGAGATCAAGCAACATCCATTCAGCCAGACCATGACTGACTCATATCTGATGACATAAAAACTCTTTATCTGAGCCATGCACATAAAGTTCAGCCAAACCCTCAATGGTTTTCAGTCACGAATTGTTAAAAAAACACAGAATTTGTTTTCCTTAGTCTAAAACTTGAAAAGATACGAACAAATTAGCATGAGATCAGAAGACAGAAATGAAATTAGTTTTGAAACAGGATTTGGGACAGGTTAATCTTAAAACCCAACTGTTTCCAGATGGGCAGAACCTCCAAGTAGGTTTAATGCAGCAACTGGTGGGAAAACCACACCATGCAATGGTAAGAAAGGAAGGGAGGTAACAAGGAAGAAAAAAGATGCACTAGTGGGTATAGAAGATGGTGCAAATATTTCTTTGGTTTCTAGGCATCTAGAGGGTCTCACATTTCTGTAGCAGCAGGCTTCAAGGCATATATACTTTTGGCCATTAACACAGTCTTCTTCACACTGAAAGAAATAGGTATGTTTTCTGTACAGACTGTGAAACAATGGCTAAAAATAGCCCATAGAGTCAAATAATTCTGAATATCCAATAATTAAATTAAACCTAGTACTTGCACAATACATTAATTTCCAAAGCAGTGCACGAACAGTAATTAATAGCCATCATAACAGCTGAAAGAGTGTATAAATACTAGCCCTGGTTTCTAAATATGAGAAGAAGGGGAGGGACCATAAGGCAAATGCCCAAAGCTACTGAGGAGTTATTAGGAGAGGCAAGGTGAGAGAGTAGGTATCTGTGGACCTCACTGTTCACTGGTCAGCAAAATGGGTTGTTCTTCACACCACTGAATGGTGAGCACTGACTGTCACTGGTGGTGAATAGGGGAGCATTACACACACTGCTGGCTGCTTTAAAAAGCTGCAGGAGTGGTAGGCAATGACACATGGGGTTCTTTCTCTCCTGATCCCAGGTTCAGATAATATCATCCCCATACATCCCTTTGCTTCTGCAAAGGAGGTATGGCTCAGTTACCAGAAACTCAGGGTACAACTGGAATCAATTAACTCTACATTAAAACTGGGACAAAAAATCTATGTTAAACATTAATACTGGGAAATAATTTAACTATTACACAACAACAGTACGAAAGGACTTTATACACATAGGCATGTTTGTGCATATAAAGTAAAACCCATGCCCTGCTGAAGTCACTAGGATCAAGATTCTACTTGCATGGCTTTAATGAATTTAGTAATATGTCCACATGTTCTCAGTCTGAAGACTGTAGAGGACACCATATGGTTCACCACTCTCATTATTAAACAGCAGGGACAGGGAAAAGATGGACGAAGTCCATTTCCTAGGATAGGTTAGTAGTAATAAAATATTTCCACCACCCTGCGAAGAGGTGACACGAGTGCTTCACTATCCATCCCTGCTAATCCACACGTTTCTTCTTCAACACCATTCTCAGAACTGCTACAGCAATATCTTTATTCTGCCAGAATCACTTCTCTATTAGTAAAAAAATGGTTATACAAGCAGATAGCACAGCATCTAGATGTAACTGTGAACTCCTCTTCTTCATGTGCACTCCCAATATTTTGTTTTCAGAGGCTGGCTCCAGGGCATCTCTGGCAGATTTCTGCTCTCACATGAACATGCTGGGGGCTCCAACCACTAAAGCTGAGAGCTGTGCAGGCAGAGCCTGGCCATAATTGGGCTTTCTAATTTTACAGCTGCATTACGTTACCACTAGTCAAATTCTGCAGGGCACTGAAATTGATCTCAGCAGTAAAATTGCACCCACGGATGCTGCCTGTATGACCCTGTTTAAATTGGAGCACTGCAGAAAAGACGAATGATTGCGATTGCTTTTATTCTAGTCCCTACAACAGACATTTTCCAGCCTGGGGTGTTGATAGGAGGCAGAAGAAGAATAATCCCTGACTGTCTTAGCTGTGTCAGCAGAAGCCTCTGGTGCAGATCCAGCTATACTGGCACGAGTTCATGTTTGATGGGAGAGTTTGCCGGGATAGTATGCCTTGCTCATAAAATACAGCTTGGCTTCCTTTAGGAGCACAAAGAGCAGAAATGGTGATACAGCTACACACCCAAGCACACGCTGTTTTGTTTTTTTTTCATATCGGTGTACCTATATTATTAGACAAGTAAAGTCCTTCTTGGACCAGCACAGCTTATGACTGCCACACATGAGCTTTGAGAAACTTCAGCTACTGGTTTAATATGTGAGCAGCTCCAGCTGTCCCTCACTCCCAGTGACGAAGGTTATCACCACCTCAGCTATGTGAGGAGAAGGAAATGTCACTTGTTCTTTGGTTGCTCCAAACTATGGTGCACAGCATTTGCTGAAGGCCTTAATGTGAATGTGAGCAGATGCATTTGGGTGCATGTTCCCTTCTGCTAACTCATTACGAGGTCATAACTTTGATTGGAGGGACAGAGTGGGCAGCTGGAAGCAGTAACATCTTAAACTGTTACAGCAAGGGTAACCATCTGGCAAGCCATTTACAATGAAAGGGTATAAACTGAAATGAGAAATATGGATGTTAGTAAGGTGTCAGCTGCTAAAGCCCCAAGAAAGGGGGAGTATGTGGGAAATTTTCTTTATGTGTCAGCATTGCCCAGGATTTCTCTGACTGAAACCAGGACCCAACCCTGATGATTTCCCTTTTGACTCAGTCTCTAGCAAGAGAGGGGTGATGTTTTTCAGGCTTTCATGTGCTTGGTGGTAAGGAAGTCTGCATGCTGAGGCTTTTCTGGTGCTCATGTGTGTGGGCAGGGTACAGGTGCTGAGACCTGTTCTGGCAGACACCTAAACATGCAAAGAACCTCCCTGTTTACCCTGACCCCTCTCTGGCTGGAAGGTGAGAGTGCTGGAGCTAGAAGCAGAAGAGGCAAGAGGAAAATGGCTCCTGCTAGCCTTCAAGATGAGACAGTCAGTGTCTTTTCCCAAAACACCTTGGATCATACTTGGCAACCACTTGTGTTATTACTGATACATTGCAAGGAACAGAACCTCCTGCCACTTCCCAGATGAGACTCAGACTCCCTCTTGCTAGCTTTCCTGATGAACCCCTTGAGGCTTGGGTGCTAAGCCCCATTAATGAATGCATAGGGGTCCCCTGTCAACAGGAAAGGCAGAGGGTACTTCATGATCCTTCCCCGGCTCCTCTCCATGCTGAGGTTGGCATACTCTCATATCACACAAACCCAGATCTTCTTAGCCTGAGGAAAGCACAAAGTCAAAGCTGCTGACACTCAAGGCATATCTTCCACCCCCTAGTGTTATTACATGGTGGGATGGCAGGGAGAGAAAGATGAAGAAAAAGATGATCTACTGCCACTGCCTTTTCTTTTAAAAGCTGCTGATCCTCCTCAGAAAAGCAGTACCTCTGGTGGAATGAGTCATCCAGCATTTCCTACTCATTTCTTAAATTATCAATGGAAAGAGGGAGATGCTCAGTCAAAGATGCTGAATTAGTATCTGGAAATTTCCAGGGACACCTCTTTCCCTCTTTTAATGGTAGACTGAATTTGCTTTAGGAAGGTTTGAATAAACCTTTCTACACCATGGGCTAGAGGCTTAAAATATATAAGCTTATGTTGACTTAATTAGTTTCATGGTATTGGGTGCTTGTTTGTGCTTGGACAACCCTAACTCAGGAGACACACTATAGGAGTACATCTCTGAGGCGCTCTAACCACTGCGTGGACCTCAGCTCATGGGACAAGACCTGAGCAAGACTCAGGTAAAGCTCCTGAAATTTATGTAGCAAAGATGGTGGATCCTTGGTGTCAGAAGACCAGCCTTTGCTGTTTCTTCTCACTGTCTGAAGTGAACCCAGCCTAAGTTGGCAGTGCTGTGTCTGCGGTGGCATTTATCAGGTCGGTGTGCTGCAGTGCACTCCCTTCCCTTGTGGCTCATCCTGCTGCTTTTCTCCCTCCTCTTTTACCACCGTTTTCCTGCTCACTCTTTTCTCTTGCTCCCACTCAGCAAGCTGCTTTTCTTCCAAGGATAGATTTGCCCTCCAGGTCAGAGCTGCTGCTAGTAACTGCTTTATTTCTTATTAGTGTTTGAGGAGTTCCCTCCCTGCCTCCTAGGTCTGTCTGCAATGACTGTAATGACATATCTGTAAAATATCTGCACCTCCAGCCTAAATGACACAAACTAGATTTCAAGGCTATTGATCTAACAGGGTATCTTAGCAACAAATATTTATTTTAATAACAGTATTCCCAGCCATGTTAAACAAGCACCTACTGCAATAGTCAGGATGCCCTGGAGCATTTTATTTTGTCCCACAACCCATTTTCTCTTGGCTCATCCTCGCTTACAAGAGTTACTAAAGTCAATGCCATTCTCCCAGCGAGGTTGTCTTAAGCATTCTCCCAACTTTTTAGAACAGTATCAGAAAAGCAGCAGACCACTGCGCCCCAGCTAGCCACCCACTCAGGCTTGCTGCTTGCCTCTCACCACCTGCTAGAAATCTCTGGTTGTTGCTTATGGTGATCTATGTAGAGGAGTGATGTTGAACTGCTTTCTTGCATTGTCTGTTTACTGCATATCCAAAGACTGCAGCACCCCGGGTACTTCCCCAGCAGTGACAGCCAGGCTGACGCCTGCTCTCTTCAGAGTCAGTCCTTGATTGACATCCTCTCCCTGAACCTGTCAGGAAGCAACAAGTGACATCTCAGCTAACCTCTCTGCCACCTCATGCTGCTTGCCCAACTCACCACAAGGTTCACCATCCATTTCCTCTGGCCCTTATTAGAATTCTGTGAAGGATTTTTGTTTAAAAGAAATTTCCCTCTTGAAAATTAGATATAGTGGAAACATTCACACATCAGGAATAATTGCTAACATAACCACCTAGCTCTGCTGTTTTATTGTCATTGTACATTTTGCAATTACCTTTTCCTCTCTCCTAGCAGCTAAACTGTGAGACTGCCTGCGACATCAAACCATAATTTATATGGTCACCATTATAAATTTGTGAAAGCAAGTAATAGTTTTTCTTATGAAATAAAATTACACAGCATGAAATTATAGTAGCATATCTTCATATTCCTTGGGCAGCACATTGTTGCTTTCTGATGGGTTGAAAGCTCTTTCTTTTGATAAAGTCTGCTAGTATCTGCCTTTGAACTCTGCTAGCGAGATATTTTAGTGAGGGAAATATACAGAGAATTTTTTCTCAGCATATCACTATGCAGGATAAATCCAGCCCTCCTTCTTATCCCCAGCACTCACTGGGGTTCAGCTTTGTTTCAGGATGGGAATACTACAGTCATGAGAAATCGCAACCTCTCTTAGTGTGTATTTTCCTGGGGATTTTTGAGATGTACATTCTCCATCCCTACTTATTTTTACCTGTATCACCTCCCATTAATTTCATAGAATCAATCATAGAATCATTCAGGTTGGAAGAGACCCTTGGGATCATTGAGTCCAACCGTCAACCCTGCCCTAGAAAGTTCTCCCTTACACCATATCCCCCAACACCACATCTAAACGACTCTTAAACACATTCAGGGATGGGGACTCAACCACCTCCCTGGGCAGCCTCTTCAAGTGTCTGACCACTCTTTCTGTGAAAAATTCTTTCCTAGTGTTCAGCCTAAACCCCCCCTGTTGCAGCTTTGTGTGCGCGGCATTTGTGTGTTCCCAGTAATGTATCAAGTGTTGCTCGAGTATCTCTGCTCCTGGGACTCAGCATGGTCCAGCACGGGTCAGCAGGCACTTGCCTTGCTCCTGGACATAGACCAGCCCCGACCAGCAGGCACTTGCCTGACTCCTGGACATAGACCATCCCAGACCAGCAGGCACTCGCTTGGTTTGCTGGCACAGCCACTGGCTCCTCACCGAATCACTCTTCTGCCAGGGTGACTTCAGGTGAATTATTTTCTCCCTTCCTCCTGCCACCCTCCTCCCCTGGTTACAAATGAGTGTTTGTGCACAGCTCAGGGAGAAACACCTTGCATGGTTTCATAAAAATAAATGTCAGCCTGACGGTGAGTTAGTCTGGAAGTTCTGATGAGGTCAAAAGCTGTTCAAAAGCTGCCATCATGCATAATTTAGTGATCCTGTTTGTATTAAGTGGGTAGATCTGCTATCCTACAAACTGTACACATGGGCAGGGGAATTGGCAATGACATCCATCACCGTGAAACACCCACAAGACTGTAAGAGTGAAGAGTTATTGTGTGTACCTGCATAGCTGCACATAGGCTGAAAGAGGAATATCACTCACCGCTGTCATTCTTGCTGGTAAGGGTCTAAGTCCAAACCAAACACGTGTGACCTGTGCTCCTCCCCAACAAGCAAAAGAAGTGTTTTGGGTAGGGTGACAGATATTTTTGGTCTAAAAGCAAACAAGTCTTCCTCTGACTCATTCAGCACAACTTCATTAGTGACAAAGACTGAAAGTGACAGCCTCATCATCTGATTTGATTGCTTATTGTGTTCATTTGGTAAGGAAGCACTTTTGAAGCTATTAATCTATTGATTCATTCTTACTCGAGAACATAATTTAATTACTATATTTTTTGCATTTTTATTAGTTTTGTAAATAAATTAAGTACCATGCTTGCTTCAGTTTATGTTAAATCTGTTATTCATTTTGATAAATTCTGTAAAAAAGGCCACTGAGCTGGTTTACTCCTTCAGACCCTACCAAGGGCCACCTGCTTAATATGGCAAAGGCAAGCCTAACCATGTATGTCTTCTTCTACGCCATCTATAGGCAGTGTATACAGGTGCATCCATGTCCAGCAGCGCTACTCACCCCCCTATTCATAAAGCACAACTGGCTACTCCAAATGCATCACAGTCCTTTTTTTTCTGATTTATGAGACACTTTCTTTGCAGTTGCATTAACCAACCTTTGCCAGTGTCCCTCTAAGCCTGTAACAGCCCCCAAAAAACTGAAAGTTTTCCTAGGTGGAGATCTTTTAAACATTCACTCAGAGTAACTGCACATTCATACGCACACACATGCACATCAATATAAACTACAGCAACCCGAATTCATAGAAGCAGGCAAGCTGTTGGTGGTTTTGTCTGTTTTTAGCACTGCTGCACAGCTGAAATGGGGGAAATTGATGCAGCCTAGCCATTTAACTTCCTGCTCTCCAAACACAAAACAGTTGTCACCATTGCCGAGATGCTCATTTCCAGTCTCTGATCCTACAAGAATCTGACACCAGTTGTAAGGCATCACCTCTTGGTGTAAATTTTCTTTTTATGAGTCTCAAAACAGTAAGCGATAGTGTTGAGTGCTGTGTCATAAACTGGCCTAAATTTCAGTTTCTTTATTTACAGCTAGAGCAGCAGTGCACTTCAAAGCACTGCTCAGACTGTACCTAAATGAAAGATCTGATGTTTAAAAATGTGACTTCTGACCTCTTTGTTTAACAAAAGTGTAGCCTCCTCTTCATTCTCTCTCCTATGAAGGCCCACCCTCTCCTTCCAGGATTTGCAGCATTGTCACCTTCAGTTTCACCCAGAAGAATGAAACATACTTCTCTTTGGAGACTATTGGTATTTTTTGACTGTAGGCACTGACAGTGATCAGCCAGGTAAGCAGTTAAGTATATAGCTGGAAATTAGCTGAGAAAAAGATGGAAAAAGACCCCTCAAATATTTGTGCCTAAGCAGATGATCCTCCTCAGCCAGGCTTGCATCCCTTTCCATTGTTTTTCAGCAAACATTTGAATTGCCGCTGTTTGTTTGCAGGGATATTTGCAGAGGGACCGTAGTGCATCAGTGCTTGTACACAGAAAAACACACGTTGCAGGCATTGGTACCAACCAGGCTTAACCCTCACTGTGCAGGCGGTGGGTGTTTGGGGGGAAGCACAAGAAGACCAGCAAAGAAAGCAGCCGACACTTTTAGCCCAGACCCACATAACTGATGACTGGCAGTGGTGAAGAAGAGGAGGAAGTCTTGAGACTCGAAGTCCTTGACCAGAGATAAGGTGTTTGGAGTACAGATGGAGGCATCTGAGCAGGAGCTGGGCAGAAGGGTGCAGCTAAAGACAAACTCCTTATGTGCGCAGCCCTGCTCTGGCTCTGACCTTAAAGATAACTGAAATGAGTTTGTTCAGGTGGAAGAGAGAGAAACTGGTAACTGTTTAGTACATTGTTCAAAATCTGACTGTTCACTGAAAGTAACAGACAGCTACCAGATCTGCTGTCCAGACATAAGTGTGGTAAGAGAATTGGTCATCTTGGCAAGATTTCTGCTGGAGCTGAATTCAAACTGCAAACAAATACATCATTGACAAACTCTTCAATCCATATTACCCTCTTTACTATGTTGAATCAAGGCCCTCAGTGTTCCTGGAGTTCAGTTCTTAACTGAGACATTTTATCTGAAGAGCAACTCTCCAATTTAGGGGCAGGCAATAAATTAATAAAAAGGTATAATTCTTCGCTCATGATTCAGAATAGCTCTGCAATCATTTAAGTCTGTAAACCTTGGCTAATGCTTTTAATGTAATGTTCTGCTATGAGATTTAATTTGCCTTGTACAGGCCATCTAGTAATCTAAGCACAGTCATAGAACCAACTAATATCTATTTAACCAGTATGTCCAGATCCAAGGAGTGGATTTGTCCATCACTAAATGATTTTGCATACATAGCTTCCGATCTAAACTCCATTTAATAACACGTTTGCTGTTCTCTTATGGTATTTGTTTTCCGTTGGACCATGTGCATCATGAGGTCTCACATGAGTTGTCTGTTCACAAACAACTAATTTACATGAAGAGGTTTCCTTAGTCATCTGCCTGTTATGCCATTTTCTGGACACAGCGCTACACTAAGGACTGGCCTTTTTTCATGGATTTGGACTGGTTAGTTACCACTCCAAGAGCTTATGACTGACGTACAAGAAAGGATACCACTGAGGTCACAACAATCATAGTAGGATGTAGTCACAATAACCATATATTCAGTTATTATAAATAAATTGTTCATGACATTCCCAACACAACTCCGTGCATTGTCTTTTATGTGTGTTAGAAATGGAATTGCACTTCTCATAAGTTAATAGCAATTAGCAGTATTGTGATTGGTCGTTACTTTAGGCAGTATTCTCTCTTAGGTAAACTAGTTTTCTTCTCTGCTGTTGTCATGGTGGATTTGGATTACTGTGGTAATCCTGGTGTCATGGCTTCTGCTGGGATAGACTTGGCTTTCTTACTAGCAGCTCTGTTCTGGATTTGGGATGAACACAGTGTTGGTAATACACTGACGATTTTGGTTGTTGCTAGGCAGTCAAGGCCTTTCCTGCTCCTCACACGACTCCACCAGCGTGCAGGCTGGGAGTGCACAAAAAGTTGGCAAGAGACACAGCCAGGACAGCTGACCCCAGTTAACCAAAGGGATATTTCATTCCATATGATGTCATGCTCAGCATATAAAGGTGCGGGAAGAAGAAGGAAGGAGGGGGAATGTTCTGAGCTATGGCGCTTAGACATGATGGAGCCCTGCTTTCCCGGAGATGGCTGAACACCTGCCTGCAATGGGAAGCAGTGAATGGATTCCTTATTTTGCTTTGCTTGTGTGTGCAGCTTTTGCTCTACCTATTGAATTTTCTTTATCTCAACCCACAAGTTTTCACACTTTCCCTCTTCTGATTCTCTCTCCCATCCCAACTAGGGGAGCGAGCGAGAGGCTGCGTGGTCCTAGTTGCCAACTGGGGTTAAACCACAACAACTGGTCACATGGGCCTTTGACTATAAAACTGGTTAAAACTGGCCAGAGCCCAAAGTAACTTGGGCTTTAAAAAGTTCTTCCAGTCAAACACAATGGGAATGCACCCACTGGTTAGAGAGAAGAATGTAAATGGAATTGAAAGGCAAAGGGGAGGGTATTCAGCCAAGACATGACACCTTCTGTAACCAATCTGTGTTTTTCTTTGCCATCTTTCTCCAGATACGAAAAAGTTATATGCTTCTTGCTGTATCACCTGCCTGTTACCCAGGGAGATAAAATTCTTAAATAAAAAAATGAAATGCTAGTCTGTGTGCTTTCAGAACTAAGACTCATCATTTAAATTCAAACTCCTCTCATCTTCAGGAAAAATAGCACGTAGTATTTAATCTACAGACTTAGTCCCATGTATTGAATTAATATTAAACATGAACAGCTACTTTTCTGGAAGAAAAGAGTGAACACCATTGTTGCAGAACCAGCTCCCAGATGTGTACAGGTTACAGAAGAGCCCATCAGCATTTCCCTTCCTTATTTTACTATGCCAAACTAGAGAAAACTCCCAAATGATCAGGTAAGCTTGACACTGTATAGCTCTAAACTTGCCTTGACATCTACCTTCCAGATTTAATTCCTCTCTGCCCTCCCTCTACAGCACTTTAGACTAAAACAGAGCTACATAACATATTTTTAATAAGTGTTGATTACAAAATGCCCTGGTCCCATCCTGTTTAGATTGTATGAATATCCTACTGCTAGACTGTTCTGAACTTGACCCTCATTCTGCATCCAAATTCAATGATACAGCCATTCATCAGCTTGATTTTGGCAGTGTTATACATGCCCTCTGAAACATTATTTTTGGCAGGCTCTCAAAGCACGAGTGACTTACAGCATACAAATCTCACTGACTTGCTACACGGTCTCCTTCATGATCCTTGATCAGCATGAGCTCAAGACCTTGGCCGACTAGCCTAAAAACCAAAATAGTGCGTTTGACAATGCAAGTCTGGATAACAATTAACATGCAACCTAGTGATAAATATCAGTATGTGCATTAACTTCTTTGTGACTTCTTTTCTCAACCTCTATTCAGCTGAGCTGGTCAGCGGAAAGAAGATCCCCAAGACGGACTTGCAGCTGGTCCCTAAATGAAGCAAATGCTGCTGTAAGCTGACTTTTCTGAAGATGGTAACTGCAAAGGCCAGGCCCATGAATCAGTGGTTTTTTTGGTTAGAGAAGAAGTAGTAATGACTGCGTATTTTTGTAAGCTTAGGAAAATTTTAGAAGGTTTTCTATACTTTTTGACTGCCTAGAATTGAATGTTAGTTAGCCCTGGGTTATCAAGAGGGAAATGGCAGCACAAAACAGGGCAGGGGTTGTCCCTGCCACTCAAATTTAGCACTTGAGGATCATTTCCTACCCTTTTGCTAAGATGACTGGAGCTCATCTCTTTAAATTTTCAAAGCCTCCAGAGAAAAGTACAAGGTGCCCTGGGATCCTTGTATGCAATGCATGAGTGTTTGTGCAGCAGTTCTTTGGAAAAGCAGCAGAAAGTATTCAATTGCTGCAGTGCTTTATATAATCCATCAGCTTAATAGCTAAATATCTATAGGCAAAGGCACCTACCCCACACATCACTGCAGAAGTGTTGTAGGGATCTGCTCATGTCCACTAAGGCATAAGCGACTCCACTGCACCCCAACCAGCCTTCTTCAGAAACCCCTGCAGGAAAAACCTGAAGGAGCTACCTGGACCCTGGCACCACTCCTCACTCCCTCAGGGGGAAACTTCAAGGACCAGAAGTGATTCAGCAGAAGATGATGCAGCACAGAATAGATTTGCTTGGCAACCACCCCATTGCAGGTCTGCTAACTCCGTTGTTCAACACCTTCCACTGATAATGAGTAAAGCCAAAGTTATTGCCTTTCATGGAATGAAGATACTTAAACGTGATGCAGTTTAGCATTGTTTTCTGAAGATAACACCTTAATCTAGAAAGCAGGAGTCTTCCTTCATAACAGTAACCCACACCTCTCTTTTTTCAGTCACACTAACCAGAGTCTTCCTGTTTCTCATGGTCTGGGAGTTGGATCCAGCCCTCGCCAGGGCAGATCTTTGTGCCCCTTCAGTAGAAAGAAAAGCACTTAGACTGAAAGCCTGATTCTTCAGTTGGTTGTGCATATTTCGTGTTGCTAAATAACTGTAGTGAAATCTGTGTTGTGTAAGACAGTAAAGGCTATTTTGCGATGATGAGGGATCACGCTCTGTAAAACATATCCAGGAATTAAACAAGTTAAACAGAGCAAACAGCTCTGGCCTATTAAGGTAATTTATATCCTGTTAACCAAGGAAAAAAAAAAAAAAGAACAGGCGTAAGAGACATCTGGAAGTGAAAATTAACTAAAACCAGACTAATGACATAAACAAGAGAGAAATACAGCATCCAGGTCTGTATAGCTGAGCCTGGTGGATATTACAAGCTGGATTGCTAAGGGTTTTGATTTTTAAAAGAACACAACAGATGAGGGAGGAAATTTTCCATCTAAAGCCATAACTACTCAATTCAGAAAATTGTGGGGGCATAAAAGACACAAGCACAGAGGACAAAAATTGGCTGCCAACAGCTCTAGATGTGTGTTGGGCCCAGAAATAATTGAAAAACAATAACCATTATTTGAGAATAATTTTTGTTGCCAAAATTCACAAAAAATATTATTTAGACTCTGCTGTATGACCACCTGCAGATCTAATTGAATTTAAACAATGCATACTCACATATATATACATAAATACTTATGAACACCTATATGAAAGAAATTAAGGTAGAATATGCATTTTAAAAATGTCAGTTAAGCAAGCAAATCATCTCTCTCGCCATACCATCTTGCACCAAGGGAATTTGCTGCTGGTAGTAAAGGAATTTCTGGGTTTGGTGCATTTCCTTTAAATGTGTGAGAAAGGCTGCATGTGCTTCTAGCTGAAAAAAATCTGGCCACAGTTTTTACCTCATCGCTGACCTTGAAACTACTTCTCTATTCTCTTGCGTATATAGCTAGGAAGTCTTCATCCAAACTGCAGTGGGCTCTGCCATCTGTTTGATTCCCCTGCAGATCTGGGCAGAGCAGTTTTATGATCTGCTTTCATGTCTATAACAGAGAGAATTTTTATAAAGGTGACAAATGCTACTGCTTAAAAAACTAGGGGGGGGATGGGGTTGGGATGAGATCTAGGTTTATTTTTTATTTTCAGTGTTGGCTAAAGTATCTTTATGGAGCTTTAATTTGCTCATATTACCCAAAAAAACCCCACCAAAGCAAATATCTGCCAAAATAATGGCAAGCTAAGCAAAGCAGAAATGGTCAGGTTTTGTATGATATACCATTATATCTTAGGCACCAACAATACTCCCTGCCAAGTTCAGAGTCCACAACATTTCTAAGCACAGCAGTAATTTTCAAATCCCAGACTAGGTTTGTGGTGCTGACAGATTAAAATGCTCCCTTTCTTTACTTAGAAGTTGACCCAATTTGACAGAAAAAATCTTCATGAGAAAGTAAATGTAGAACTCTGTGTTTTATTTGATACTACTTTACCGATTACAGCAATGCTTTTAATGTCAGTGGTGTTATCCAAGTGCTAAAAAAGGAATCCTGCAACAAAACACGTCCCTGAAAATTGTACCTGGTTCTCTCATTCCTGCATGGAAATGGCAAAGTTCTTTTCTTTCCCTATGATACCACCTCCGTGGTGCACCCACCGTGCGTCTTTTTTGTCCTGCATCTGCACAGGAATGTAATTCGTAAGTATTCATAAGTATTCACATCCTGTCCATAATTCACAAGTATTATAGAGGCACTTGCTGTGCTTCTGAAGTCACCAGAGCCTAGTAAAAAGCCAGTATATAATTTAGTTCGGCTTTGTGTGACTTGTGCAGTCCATGTAGCTCCTTCACTTACGTATATTATGCCGCGTGACAACCTCCCCAAAGGTGGCCTGCGGGATAAAAGGTCCTGTGCATGTCTGCAGGCTGGGCTGGGATTTGGAGGGAACTATAAAATGCAAGCTGGAAGGAAAAACAAGCAAATTGGACAAGGAGAAGAGACAGAGAGACTTACTTCATTTTCTAAAGCCTGTAGGTTCTCAGGCACCCGAGTGATGAATAAGAGACTCGCTGAGTCCTCCTTCATGGGAAACATCCAAATGGGTGTCACTGGGATGCCTGCAGTGACTCCTATGGACGGATGGCACAATTTGCTTCCCTTATCCATGAACTCAGCATGATGGCAGGAAGACATAGGATGTTCTGGCGCTGATCTGCACTCTTCAGCACCAGGTCGGAAGCCCCAGGAGAAGCTGGACAGTGTAGGGAGGTTCTTCGGAGATCATTTCCACAGTGCATTGTAGTGCAGATGTTTCTGCAGTCCATTTTTTATGTTTCCTTTTGCCATATGCGATTGAGCATTGAACATAAGTGACTTTTACTTCATTAAAAATTCTTCCAAATGAATCAATAAACACTTTATATCAGTTACTAATACAGATATATTTCAATTGTTTGCCACTAAAAAAAAAGAAATATATACAATTCAAGACAAACATGGAAAAGAACCATGCATTTCAAAGGCAATCAATTGTCACAAAATATTATCAGTCTCAGCTATACATGACGAAAAAGGAAAGCCCTAGCTGATTCTGTGCTAATTAAAAATCTGCGTATCTGCAGTCTAAGTCTGGTTCCAGCAGACGCAATGTGAAGGGCCAGTGATGCAGGCAACCTTTGTGCCTTATGCGCCACGTGACAGTGGCACTGGGGCTCGCCTGCCGTGCTCTGTGCTGGGGACAATGGCACACGTACAGGACCTGATCTGCCTGCCCCAGTGCTTGCTGCTGATATTGCTACGGGTCTCACTTCTGCAGTGGGCTGAGCAGGCAGCTAACACAGCAAGGGCCTAGGAGAGACTGGAAGGCAAAAATGGGTGGGGGGTGATGGTGGCCAAAAGTGATAAGAGGGAGGGGAAGGTGCCTATAAGCAGTAGCCACCTTGGGGGCAGGATATTAGAAAGCAAAGGGGAAGGGGCACCCCCTTAGAGCTTCAGCGAGAGGAAGTAGCAGCGTATTATCCACCAGTGCCCCATAAGGAGAAATGGTGGAGCATGAAGCAAGATGTCCTGGTGCCTTTCCTGTGCATCTCCTTGCCCTTCTGCTCCCAAATCCCTTTGCTTTGGGCTCGTCCTTTTGCTCCTGCTGCTTGAGCATATGGTACTTTTTTTTCCACTGCCAAGGAGACTTTGGGAACAGGCTGCTCCTTGAATTCTTTGACCTGAGCCTGTCTACGGTGAGTGGCCAGCTTGGAGCACAGACATGGACATGGGCATGGCTGCAATGTAGCTGCAGCGTAGCTCAGGCAGAGAGCATGGCTAGAATGCCCATCTTAAAAGCACCTCCTGAGAGGAGGGCAGCCTTTGGCACTGAGGCTTCTCACAGTGTTTTCTCTAATACAAGACATGACACCTGCACCATTACCTAACCTGGCCCTGAGCCCAAGCAGTCAAGACCCTCAGAAAGGCAGGAGGGAGTGCAAGGGGTCTGACAGGCAGTGCTCATTATGGCTGGTAAGATGGTTGTGGATTGGGTCCCCGATTGTTTGCTTCTCCTCTGTTTAGAGGAACAGAGGTCCTCACACAACATCTTAGGAAATTATTGTATGGTTGTGGAGAAAACAAGGCTGCTCACTGAAAGAACCTGGGAAGGATAAGCCAAGGGTGTCTCCAGGAAACAGTGCTGAGGGTTTTTTTCCAGAAGGAAGAGATGTGGACACAAAGCAACAATTCCTCTACAAAGGAAGAAGAGTTGTTCTTGTCCCCTACTCTCAGCTTATTGAAGAAACAAGCAGTGCCTGAGTGAGCAGTTCACACGCACTCCATTGCCCAGCATAGCATCACAGAGAAGGAGCCTGGGCCTCTAAGCTGGAGCTAGATCTCTTGCATGCTCATGAAATAGATACCTGTATGCAACAGGCTGTGATTAAAACCAAAACGGTTGCCTAGACTGGCACTGAGGTGGGCACAAGATGTGCTCTATGCATCAGTCTTGTTTCTTTGGTTCTCTTAAGAAATGTTGTCATTATACAACAACATTATACAACAACTGACATTATACAACAAATGTGGAGAGGCACTGAAACAGGTTGCCCAGCGAAGCTGTGGATGCCCCATCCCTGGAAGTGTTCAAGGCCAGGCTGGATGGGGCTTTGAGCAACCTGGTCTAGTGGGAGGTGTCCCTGCCCATGGCAGGGGGGTTGGAACTTGACGATCTTTAAGGTTGCTTCCAACTTGAATCATTCTATGGTTCTATACTTGATCTGTAATGAATTGGGGGTTTTTAATGTCATTGCTTTATATAACTGAATTCTATTCTCCAAAACATGCTGACTATTAAATTGTTGTCATTTTTTCCTCATTTTATCATTAGCATGCTGTTGTAAAATAAATGGCTACTTTAAAAATAAATCCTCTTTTTTTCTGAAGGCGTGAAGAGGAGTCATTGTTTAGAGGAGCAGAAGGAAGCCTAGGCATCATGTCAAGAGAAAGCACATTGGCTCAAAATTCATGCAGTGTACCTCAAACTCCTTTCACTGTGTGCATGGCTTCATTTTGTCGCCTTGACCTATTTATCGAAGAGCTATTGGGCTGACTGTGGCCTCTGTGACTCTCTTCACACTGTCACTTGTCCTTCTCTGTACTGTATAATGTAGGGATTCCTCGTCATCTCCTAGAGTATCTTCTTTTGTCCTCCCACTGGGAATCAGGTCCTGTCATTTGTTCCCTGAAGTTAGTGACAGAATTAGCAGGTCCCTGATGTGACCCTTTTCCTATGGTGCTTCACCTCACCCTACACTATTGTGTTACACTAACGTTAATATCACTTTCCATTGCAGTGAAAGTTCCACATCTTGACCTCCCTCGGCAGCATCCATGCTGTCCATTGTCCATCAGTTGTGTCTCACACCAGAGGCTTCCTAATCCTTCTATCCATAAGCTGAGGACATTCAGGAGTCCCTGAAAATCCTGCACAGTAAGCAGAAAGTTCCATGTCAGTCAGGAGTCCGCATCTGTCACATAACTGGACCTGCATAACAGAAAAGCTGGAATTTTCTTGCTTGCCCCCACTTCTTATGTGAACAGTTACATACCTACGATGACAATGAGGTAACTTCTACCAGTGCTGGAGAATCGGCCAGGATCCCCAGTTCTGCCTGCACTTGCTTCGAGGCAGACTGGGGAGAAATCCAGTAGAAACAAATCATGGCACAGTCACACAGAAAGGAAAAGGAGGGAAACGGAAACAGTATCGAATGCTTTAGTGTTCAAATGCTAAGATGCAGCTCCACCAGGTTTCTCGAGAGAAGCAAAATACAGACAATCATGGACAAGATGGGCACCTCACAGATGCTTCTTCACCCCTCTTATTGATCTTTCCAGAAGAAGAAATTATTTAATTCCTCCCAAGGTAATTGTGAATTATCTACTGGCCTTAAGAAAATGTCCAGCTATTTCAGAGATATCAGGACAGAATCTGGTGCCAGTGTTCAGAATTACAAAGAAAGAAAATAATTTAAAAAAGAGAAACCACAGATTGTGACAAAATAATTTGAGTCACTTAGCAAACAGGCAGGATTAGTCGTCAATTTATTGCTAAAAATTAAGATTATAAAATTGTATGGCTCCATCTTTCTTGCTGTGTGTCAAAAACTTTTTTCACCTGGAGAGGTAGCAACACTTCTCCTAAAATAATGTAGATATGCTCTTTGTGTAGTTTCCTGCTTTCTGACCTCTTACCTTTTCCAAGTCATCCACCCTTTCTCTGTAAATGCTAGTGATCTTAATTTATCCTGTTAGGGTAGTTATGCTTAGTCACAAATGTTCTTTTATTACGCTCCCTTCAGAGAGGACACTTTGCATAGCTTTACAGTAATCAGGAAAGTCATTACAAACCATCACAAGTGCCTGCCTACAAAACAGCTAGAAATTTCCCTTTTAAATCAAGGTATTTGTTGAGAAATAGGACAAAAAATATGAAAAGCATATTCATATCGACATTACTCATAAAAGCTAGACATTACATGCCTGCTCTGAAGGGAAATGGGATAAAGGACATCCCTCTACCACACACTCCCTCCTGCCTCCACACAATTGGTTGGCTTTTGGGACAAAACTGCTCAAGCTTCAGACGTAAGCCTGCAAAGAATCAAGAACTTCATTGTCCCTGTAGCTAGGAACAATTCAGGGACAAAGGATCATCACAGCATGGCAGAGCTCTTGCTTTATCATCTAGCGATCATGAAACAGCACTAAAATAAACAGGACAAGTGGGTATATCTGGCTTCTGGAAGGACTGCGTGTACCCTTCACCTCAGTTTTGATTTCTCTGCCAGTTTTGACCTCCTAATTGGTTAGTTTGTGTTGTTAGAGCTATAAGGAATGCAATGGACTGAGGCTGGCTGTAGGTACTGCCAGCTGAGGACAGCCACTGACAGGCAACATGGAGAGAGAAGGAATAAGAGAAATAAAAAAAATCCCGAATGTCCGATCTCCAGGGAGGCTGAAGCAAGTGTGGATGGTAAGCTTGAATACCCAGTAAAAGACAGCAGAGGTTGCAGTCTTTACCTCCAACAGCACCACAGGGAATCTGGGGAAAGCCAGAGTGGGCCCAAAGAGAAG
This sequence comes from Nycticryphes semicollaris, assembly GCA_013400055.1. Classification (NCBI taxonomy): domain Eukaryota; kingdom Metazoa; phylum Chordata; class Aves; order Charadriiformes; family Rostratulidae; genus Nycticryphes; species Nycticryphes semicollaris. Next base: position 220,941 of record VXBJ01004008.1, on the reverse strand, counting down.
AAAGCACCACATTTCGTTACATGTGCTCTAATTGCAGAAGGCTGAGAAGCCTCATCACACTTGATACAATGGCTCTTTACCACCTCTTTCCACCACTTTCCCCAGAAAGTTTCTGTTTAACCACCAAATACCCAATGTCAGCTTCAGGTAAGGATGGCAGTCCTTGTTCTTACTTTCTGCAATGTGATGCTTTCCTGTTGTGAGCTGAAGGAGCTCCTTCTAGATCGATGTGCTGCAGGCAGACTTGTCAAGAAAGAGGATATTCCTTGTGCATTATGAAGAAAAAGGAGCTCATGGGCACTGATTGTCAGAAGAGTCCTTGCAAACTTCTGGTGTTTTGAAGAAATATTTTTCAAATGACACAGCTAGGCAAAAATGTCCTGTTTTGAATAACTACAAGAATGTTCTCTCTGTGGGGAGATGTGAAGAGCAATTATGTTCCCAGCTTTGCAAACATGGATTACAGAACTGAAAATGTATTTTGCTTTAGAAAAACTTGCTTTAGTTTTGTTCCAGAAATACTTGAAAATCTGCACTCCCAAATCTGCAAAACTATGATAAAATAATTTAAAAAGTTAAATGTGTTTCCAACGGACATATGAAGGCTAGCAATTTTTCAGTAATTCCATTTAAGCCTAAAATGTTTGATAGCTTGGTGCTCTTGTCATATTCTAATGGTATTTGCTGTTACCAGGCAGATTTATGTCCAGCTCCGTTCAGGCATTCTCATTTTTAATCCAAAATTTGCATCTATGTCCAATAAAGAATATGCTGCTTGACTGTATGTCAAAAATCAACTTAGCATTCCTCCGAAGATAGTCTCTGCAGGAGACTGTAAGTTCGGATGGAGATAACATGGATTATCTGGTTTTCAGTTCTCAGGACATCATCCTTATGAAAAGACTCATTGCCTGATGTCTTTTGCAGGAACAGCTTGACCTTCCCTTGAGCCCTGCTGTTCTTACTCTGCCCCTGGAAGCGTGAAACAGGAGACATAACCCATAGTCCCAGGAAGCTGGAGACGACACCCTCTTTGGAACGCCAGTCATTTAGTTTCCACTGTTCCCTGTCAAGCAATGGAAGCCAGTGCTTTAGAGGTGAATACTTCTCTGGATGCCTAAGGTTATGCTAAGGCACCTTAAATATCTCATGTTAGGCACTACAAAATGGAGTGTCCTAAAATTGTACACTATTGGCAAAAAAAAATGTGAGCTGTTGACTTTGTCAAAATCAGCATCTACAGAGACAGCCATACATGCTTTCTGTTGCCTGTATATTTATATTCCGGTTGATATTATATTTTGCTTCACAATGTCATAAAACCACCTGAAGTGGAGGGGAGGTACAACCATAGCTACCAAAATAAATGGTTAATGTCCCCTGGCCTGTGACAGCAGCATTTATCTTTTCTACAACCCATGTGTGAGGGGCAGGAAGATAAGTTTCTCCCGCTCTTGCTTAGCTATTTGCTGTCAAAAATTTTACTGTAACTTTTGTACAGTGAATATTTATAACTGTTGTTAGTGTCAATATAATTTTTTGCAGTTACTGCACTTATTTACATTTTAATGGCCAAGTCAATAAAGATTTATGCACCTGTCTTCTGAATTTTCCACAGAAGTGGTGAATGCTTCAAAAAACAGTATCTCCTGCAGAATGTTCTCCCTCCAAGCATCCTTTAAATTCCTTCATTGTTTTGAGAAACAGTAGGCTATCCATTAAAACAACTAACTCTTAAAGTCGTAAGTCAAACCCAGCAAAACCTTGCGGCAGTCTTCATGGCAGACCTTCTGCATATTACAAAAGCACTTGCTTGGGGACCATTTTTCCTGTTTTTAAACACTGTACCTTAAATGGCAAAGTCTGGTTTATCACTTTGATACGCCTCAGCTGCACAGACTACATTGGTTTTGTAGCTTGAGGAGATGTGATTCTTAGCATTGACCCTGTTTTGATTTTAATGCAGTAAAAGGCATAGTTCGGAGCACGGCTTTGGGGGTGTGTGGAGGTGCACCACTGAGGAGGGGCATGCTGTGCCCCAGCATTCATTCCCACTCAGGCATACCCTCCTCCAAAATGCGAAAGGAAAATCTGAAAGCATTCCCTCCATGCCTGCCCGCAGGCTTCGTGCAGCAGTTCAGGCTTCTGGGGATCATTTGCATGCTCATTCTGGCCATGCTTTTCCTGAAGGCAGCCACACCACAAGCATCTTTTTTCCCCACCCGGGGGAGGTTGGCAAAACGCACACGACTGCTCTGCTGCCAGGGCTCTGCTGGATCAGCCCTCTTTCCATTCCTAAACTAATATGGTTATTTCTCTGTTGTCCATCCCTAGATAGATTTTGCAGTGGGCTGGTAGCTGCAGTGACAATAATGAGAAGGCAGCTCTTTCTGGAGCTCCGTTCTTTCTCCAGGGTCTGTTGCCACTCAAGGTCCATCCTGGCCCAGGAGAGACAAAACAGATCTGCTCCAGCTGAAGCTCAGGGTCTCAAAGACATGCAGAAGAAGATGCTCAGAGGGGTGGAGCACTTTTCCTATGAGGACAGGTTGAAAGAGTTGGGGTTGTTTGGGCTGGAGAAGGGAAGACTCTGAGGAGACCTTATAGCAGCCTTCCAGTATCTGGAGGGGGCCTACAGGAAAGCTGGAGAGGGTATACAAGGCCATATAATGATAGGATGCAGGGGAATCAGATATCAGGAAGGAATTATTCACTATGAGGTTGGTGAGATACCAGAACAGGTTGTCCAGAGAAGTTGTAGAAGCCTCATCCCTGGAAGTGTTCAAGGTCAGGCTGGATGGGGCTTTGAGCAACCTACTCTAGTGGGAGGTGGCCCTGCCCATGGCAGCAGGGTTGGAACTAGGTAGCCTATAAGGTCCTTTCCAAAGTAAACCATTCTAAGATTCTGTGAGTCTATAAATACAAGGTTTCTGATCAGTTTAGGCTGGGGTTCAATGTCCAGATAAGTTTTAGGAGAGAGTTCAGATTTGTGGCTGAGGTGAAGCCCAGGTTAAGTACAGCAGCAGCCCAGCTTCATGACCTGCTCTTGAAAGGGAACATCCATAAATCCTACTGTTTCATCTCAGTCCCGTGCACTAGAGCTGCCCAAGAGAGGGGTGCCAGAGGTGCAGAGCTGGAGGAGTCCTGGGCCCCCAAACAGATCTACTGCAAACTTTTTTTCTTGGATACAGCCCAGCTCACCCATATTGCATGTTAGTAAGCAAAGCACTGTGAAGCCTGTGGTACTTGCACATGCTGTGGCCTCCAGATCCTTGCAGTTTGAATAAAACCACAAAATTTTGTCATGACACTGAAAAGACATTTTTCTCCCATGTGGGCAATTCCCTGTCCAGCTCTGACTTTCCAGCCCCACCTCCCCAAGCCCCCAAAGACGTCCAACTCATGACTCCTGTCAGCATCTTCACACACAATGACGGCAGCTAGAGAGGAGTGAGTGGCTGAGTTCACTTCATCTTTCAAAACCTCAAGCTCTCCTCCCCATGCCAAAGATATTTCAGCCAGTTTCACCCTGAGGATACAGCTTGCTGCCCTGCGGTCACAACCCTCCCCCCTGCCAGCTGGGTTACACAGCCTAGAAAGCCAACTGCATCCTGGGCTGTATCAAAAGCAGCATGGCCAGCAGGTCGAGGGAAGTGATCCTACCCCTCTACAGCAGTCTGGTGAGTCCCCATCTGAAGTACTGTGTCCAGTTCTGGAGCCCTCAGCACAGGAAAGACATGGACCTGTTGGAGCACATCCAGATGAGGGACACAAAAATTATCAGAGGGCTGGAGCACCTCTCCTATGAAGACAGGCTAGGAGAGTTGGGGTTGTTCAGCCCAGAGAAGACTCCGGGGAGACCTTACAGCAGCTTTCCAGTAGCTGAAGGGGGCGTACAGGAGAGACGAGGAGGGACTCTTTATAAGGGAGTGTAGTGATAGGATGAGGGGTAATGGTTTTAAACTGAAAGAGGGGAGACTTAGATATTAGGGATAAATNCCCCCCCGCCTCCCTCCCTCCTCCCTCCTCCTCCCGCGCCCAGCCTGCAGCCGGGATCTCAGTATTATGGCATCGAGGAGAATGGAGACCAAACCCGTGATAACGTGTCTGAAAACCCTCCTCATCATCTACTCCTTCGTCTTCTGGGTGAGTGCGGCGGGACGCGGCGCGGGGCTCGGACACGCACCCACCGCCGGGCAGGGACCCTGGGCACCCCCGCGGCGGCCGCGGCCCCCACC
>VXBJ01004008.1:180528-216519 GCA_013400055.1 Nycticryphes semicollaris | reverse complement strand
TGCCCCATCCCTGGAGGTGTGCAAGGCCAGGCTGGATGGGGCTTTGAGAGCTTGGTGTAGTGGGAAGTGTCCCAGCCTATGGCAGGGGGTTTGGAACTCGATGATCTTTCAGTTCCCTTCCAACTCTAACCATTCTCTGATTCTACACAGCGCTGAGAAGAACCGGCAGCGGCGGGGCCGTCGGCGAGCCGCCCCCTCCTTCGCATCGCCTCCCGCTCTCGGCGGCGCCCCGCGGGCAGCGCCCCCTGGCGGCGGGGCGGGCNCGGGCGGCGGGGGGCTGCGCCGGGATGTCACCGATGTGCCGTGCGGGGACGTGGTTCTGTTGATGCCGGGGTATATATGTGCATACACACACATATATACATGCACACATACACACATATAGATGCACACGCATATATTTACACACATATATACACACGCATATATATGCACACGCATGTATATGCACACACATATATATATACACACACGCATAGGTATACACACATACACACGTATATAAAATATCATTTTTTTTGCCTCTTCTTGTGGCCAGCAAATACCCCCGCGGGTGAAAGTTGCGGGGGTCTCCCCGGCTGCCGCGATGGCCGCCCCCCTCCCCGCCGCCGGTTGGACCGGGGGACGGGGGCGGGAGAGCTGAGGTGCGGCCCCGCCGCGTACCGCATCTCCCATCGCCTTCCCCCGAAGTCTCCCCGTCGTACCCCCCGGTGCTCGGCCCGGCTCTTCACCTGGTGGCAACGGGTACCGGATCGACCGCCGCCGCCCGGTGTAGCCGCCGCGCTGCGTTTCGTAACCCGGCTCAGGCGCCCGTAAACCATTTTTATGACCCAGATACATGAATTGAGTCGCAGTGATTGACTTGAGGGGGGAGCCGGGTTGTTCAGGCGATCCCGGGGGCCGGGGGTTTTCGCAGCCATCGTGGCCCCGTTACTCAGCAGCTCCCCGGGCGTCAGCGGCGTATTTTGGCGGCTTTTTGGCGGATTAAAGACCTTTTAATGGTACACGGTGACAACAGATGATAATGGCCCCGCTGTGGACTGTTAGAGACCGTAATCTGCACGTCATTGATACAATACACTGAAGCGAATTTGTCACTTCCTAGCAAGGAAAGCTGATTGTGTATTACCGTTTTCACAGCTTGATGCTCTGAAAAGTGAAACGGAGTAACTCAGATTTTCATAATTCTGCTTAAAAACGCATTCTAAACAAAGAATTGCTTATTCATGGAAATGATGTTTTACATCTTTATAGCAGACCTATGACTTTTCCTGTTCCAATGTTAACTTCATAGGCTTTTTTTTAATATTTAAAAAAAAAAAAAAAGCCTAACCAAAAGTCGGTTTGATAACGTATATTTATGGCAGTACCTCTGCCTTATTTGCCCTCCCTCCCACTCCCCAGCAGTTAACCTACCTCCCCTTCTTTTCAAACAATTTTGGTGGTAACTGCAGCAGATGTGCCTGATGACTGAAATGGATAGCAAGCTGGAATAATCTGCTGGTTTTTTGCTGGCAAGTAAATCCTTCACGCTGGTCTCAAGGAGGTAGGTCGCTAAGTTTATATACTTGCCACAGTTGAAAGATTCGTCCTTTCCAGTGCTCTGTTCTCAACGGATCTACAAGAACCCTCTCTTCGTCCTGTGATTAACGAGCAAGTGCGGGAGCTCTGGTGCATTCATTCTATCTTTTCAAATTGCGCCTGTTTAAAAGTGACCGCTGTATCTGCTGTAGCCTTGAATAAACAGAGGACTTAAACCGGCGTGGCCCGTCGAGCTAGCACATTTCGCCAACGCTAATCTCATTAGAAAAGAGAGAATTGTACGGTGAGCCAAGCAGCTGGCTGAGGGCATTTGCGCTGCAGGCTGTCGTGATGCCAGGCCAGGTTGACAGCTGGGACCTCACTGGGTAAGTAACACAGCTGAGCTCTGGTCTGGGCTACGGCAACGCGTCTGTGCTGGTGGGATGCTCCCGTGCAAGTTCTTTTCCTCTCAACAGTCCTCAGTCAGGCTCCCCTGTGTCCCAGTCTTCTCCAAGGGTATGGCCCACTAATTTGGCTCTTCCGGCTACTTTAACACCCGACAGCCGTCAGGGTGTTTGTCTGTTTGTCCTCTTTCTTGAGCCTGGAAAAGGAGGAAGACAATAAATGGCTTGAGACAGGGTCCTGCAACCATGAACAAATGAGGACAAATTTCTTTTTCATCATGTTTGCTGTTGCATCTGGTTTCCCAAGGCACCAATATAGGGAAACCCAGGCACATCTCAAAGGGAGAAGACAACAAAGGGCTTGCTAAAAGTCCAGAGTAGTTGACAGCAGAGCACAGAAGAACAAAAACTAATTCACATTTTTGCCCCCTTTCTGGGCTTGGAGTCAGCCCGTTTAGTGTAAATTGAAGCAAGGTTGCACCTATTACCATGAGTAGAGCAGAAACATGGTGTGCTCTGGCCATATTCTCATTTTCTTCTTACAGGCCAGTTTGAGAGCTGAGGGATGCAGGGAGTTGTCCCAATCCGCCTCCACACCCCCACTCCTCCATTATTTTCTGGGGTGCCCGTTGTACTCTCACAAGCTGCTGGCTCCAGAGTCAGTGTAACTGAGATTTGGTCACTCTGAATTCTCGGAGCTGAAAATATGGGAAGGATTCAATAGGAGGAACTGTTTTAAAATTTCATTTCTTGGACTTACCTAAATACCAGAAAGAAAACGTGCCAGTGCCACATATGGCTGGTTTGTAGAATTTTATTCTGATGGCTTAGCCGTGGGTTTTTGAGAGGTTGTAAGCTAATTTTAATATTTAAAAGCCCTGCATTGCTTAGCTGCAGTTTGTATGGGTTTTTTCTAGCTGTGGGGATGAAGTTGCAGCATAAAACAAGGAGGAAAGTGGTGCTGTGACAGGGAGGTATGTGGTGGAAACCCTTCGGATACCTGGCCAGGCTCTTACGGATTGTGATGTGAGGAGATGGGGAGAGAAGCTGCTTCTTTAAATCCAGTGAGCTGTTTTGAAGCGTCCAGAAGGACTTCTCTGTGTTTACATTGTTTATAAAAGAAGAAAATCTATGTATGCAGACCATTCTATCATGAGCAATTATTTGTCAGGGTTAAATATGAATTGCATCTGTATCAATGGGTGAGATGTATGTAGATGAAGGCTTTTAGTATAAGCATTAAATGAGGCTCCACTGACTACATGGGAGCCGCAGGGTGGTAACGAAGAGACATGGTTCATTCAGATTTCGTACTGCGTAGCTTGTTCCTTTCCAAATAGGCTTTATTTAATGGTATTTGCTATTTTGATAGCCTCCTCTCCTCCCCCTCACTGTACTTCCCAACTTCTTTCCATGAATGTATCAAGATGGTAAAAAAATTCCATAAACATAGATAACAAGCTTTTTATGTGCTCATATGTATTGTTATTCATAGTACACATTAAATGCCTAGGGTTACCGCTTTTGGTCCTTAAGGGATGTAGTAATAAAAATTCAACAGCCATTTTTTTCCTAATCAGAATTCTGTACTGAATGCATCTGCTTTGGAACTGGTAGATTAAAAGAAAAGCTGTAAAAGCATGGCTTGGCTGTTAGCTATTTCTATTTTTTTTTTTCCTTTTGGGTATCATAAATTGCTTGCTTAGAAATCCGAGATATAATCTGTCTTGGTTTTAAGGGAAGATGAATTTTGGATTAGAATTCAAAATGAATTTTTTATAGGGGAGTGAAACCTTTAAGCACCCCTCAGTACCTTATATTTACCTAGTTCTTAAGTGATCTTGTGTTTTAAAATGTATGTGTACTTAATATTTCATTCTAGGCTTTGAAATATATTTTGTTATCAAGTTAACAGCCTGCTTCAATGTGTTTTGGAGAGGAGTTTTAAGGGTCCATCCTCTGGTCCTTAAGGTTATGGGTCTGCAGAAAATGGGTTTCATCTTCCATGCAAAGCTTGTTGTTGCCCCAAAGAGGCACCATAACAGAGTAATTAGCTTCCAATTTTAGGCCCCATGAGACGCTTGGCACTCAAATGAGTGCTTTGTGTCTGCCGTCCTGCTGGTATGGGGGTCCTTACCATTAATTAATGTAATAAAAAGATGTAAATAGAACTTCTATTCAGATATTTTTCCAAGGTGGTTTGCTGATCTGAAGAGCATCCTCTGACCAAGACTGATGTTTTGGAGACTAAATTAGGTTCTTAGAACTTGGCTTGTCTTTTGCTATGTGATAATATCACAACTAAGATACCTATTTGCAATAGTAGTAGTTTAGTTTTCTGAGTTTTTATCGCTTGGAAAATGTACCTGTGCATCCTGTTACCACCCCCTGGAGGTTAGCAGGTGGCAGGAGAGCTACACACCAAAGTGTGGTGGGACAGGTGAGTGTTGCTTGGCTGCAAGGCCATAGCTGGTACTATGATTTTAAATCAGCCTGAAATCTCATGTTTCCATATCATTAATCTTCTTTTACCCAGTACCTCTGGTGGCCATTGGAATGTGGTGTCACCGGTGTGGAAGGCTCAGGTGGTCAGAAGATGGCTGCATGAATGACAGGGGCTCAGGCTCCCACTGGTGTGTGGGGCATGGGGAGAAACGGTGTCTGCTTGGGAGAAGCCATCCCCCTTTCTCCCCCTACTCTCAGGCTTCCCCAAAAAGGAGGCAGGGGGACGGATGACTGGTTATGGCTGTGGCGTCGGGGGGGTGGCTCCTGGTCCTCACACTGCAGTGGTACAGCAGAAGTAGCATTTGCTCACCATTTCAGGAGCTCACAAAAGCCATTTTCTGGGAAATGTCTGAGATAAAGAGGAAACACGATGGCCTATTCTGTAATACAGATTTATGGATGAACTGCTGACCCATCTTCAAATGCAGCCATTCGAGCCTTGCATTATAATATGGGATTAAATTTGTGTGTCCCTTGGAGTTACTAGTGGCATTAGTCACCTCTGCTATGAACGTCTGGCTGGGTCGCTGAAATTACTGGGTTTCACCCCAGAACTTCTTTCCAGCGCTTCTGCATTGATTTCTGCATGCGTTTGGACTTTTTCATATTTCTTACTTGCCATGCTTTTGTTTCTTTTAATTTTCTTAATACCTGGTAGAAGACAGTTTTAAAGGAAGTATTTTGAGAAACGTTTTGGCTTTCCCACATAGCTTAGATTGCTCAGTCTTTTGGTGGTTCTGTTGACTGCAAAGTTGTCATTGCTATGTTTTTGGCAGGAAATTTTATGGTTTGTGCTTAAGTTACCTGAAATTCAGAAAAATTGTGCTCTTAAAAATGCGTGATATCCCCATCATGATGGATTTGAAGTGCTGCATTGCTTAGGCACAAACCTTATGCAGCTGCCTCCTTAAGTCAGTTGTTTCCCATTCTGTTCTTGTAATGACATACATGAAAGATTAAAGATAATGGTGTTTTCTTGTGAGCATAGCCCAAGGTGAATTCTGTTGGCTAAATAAATAACTGAATAAAAAAAAAGGAAAAAAAAAAAAAAGGCAGCTAGATGGTGTTTAAAAACACAGCTCCAGAGTCAGCTCTTTCTAAATTCCCTGTTGGGGTGCTTACCCAACTTGGCTTAGTTTTGCAGGGTTTTTTTTTGTGGGATTTTTTGTTTTTATCACAACTGTGACCTAAAACCCCCTTAATGACAGTCCTAATGCAGGAGAGACCTGCCAGAATGACAGCTCTTGTAAGTGCTAGTTACCAGAGAAGATAAAGCTGTGACTTCCAGTTGAGCTCCATCAGGAGTCCTGGGCTGCTCTTGCAGGTGTGCTGGGAGGAGGTGTGGGGCAGTCCCATTGGTGGGATAGTGTGGCGGGAAAGCTGCTGTGGGGCAGCAGTTGTGTCTTCAGACATCACAAAGGTCTCAGGCTGCCCTCCTCCTGGGCAGGGAATTGGTTTTACAAGTGTGATTGGCTTGTGTATTTTGGCCTTGGCAAGTTGGTGTAGTTTTTTGCATTGCTGATGCCCATCCACATTCTGAAAATCACGTGTGGATGGTACAAGTTAACACTGTAGACCTCATTTAAGGGAGTAATTGACTTTGTTGTTGGTTAAATGCTCGTCCTCCTCTTGCTGTTTGTGTAACTATGCTCATGTTTTGCTGAGGATCCTGCTACACCTTGACCTTGGAGTTTGTGTCTAGAACGTTCTCTAGTTCTCTAGTAGGAGATGGTAACTTGGTCATGTTAACAGGTCAGTTTGGACTGGTGAAAAGGTACAGTAGGTGAAATGTTTCAGTTATATTTGGGAAGAGAGAGGATGCATTCATAAACAAGCAGTGGCAGAAGTCCTTGCTCTTTCACAGGTGATAAGGCGGTGGTGGAGAACTGCTGTATGTGTAGTAAACACTTTGGCTGTTTAGGGTTCACTCCTGCTCTAAGAAATCTGTTGTGTGGCCTAAACGGTGTAAATACAAGTTCTAGGGAAGGGGGCTGGGGAGGCCTTATTAGCACTTTTCTTTTAGGAGGCAGCAGAGTCCTTTTTCTTGGATGCTGGTTCATACCAGCCTTGCTTGTCAAGGAAAGAGAGGCAATTACCATAGGTAAACCAAGGGAATTTAAAATGAATCCAAGAACCTGATTTTATCTCTGATTATGTGACTATTTATCAATTCCCTGTGCTGTCAGCAAAGTAAATTAGGTTACCTGGTATCATTAGTTGTCTCCATCCCTGGGTTTTTATCATCACTTCTTCAGTTGTTGCACCTGTCCCACAAATTTATTTGCCAATGAGCTAATAGATTAGTATCTAGAAGCACTCTTTGTGCATGTGAGCTTGCAGAAACTTCTCCTTCAATCTTTCACGTGCATTTTAAGTCCAATTATACTTGCTACAGAGATGCTAGCTTTGCTGTAGTACTGAGTCTGTTCTGCATACACCAAATTTGTAGGTGAAAATGCAGTTGACCGCAGTGTCTTGCAAACCGAGGTGACTGAATCTTTAGAATAAAATACAAGACTCCAGAGGTGACTATAGGGAGCAGATGACAGTTACCATAAGGCCATTTTTATTTGCGTAATGTTATTTCTTAGGCTCATCACTATTAATTAGTATTTAATCATCTCTCAGAGAATAGATCCTTCATATCTGTAGAGCAGGCCTCTTTCCACCTTAGCTCTTTTTCAGTGAGGTGGGCAGATGGCTGATACGTTCTGGCTTTATAACAGTACTGGGTTATGAGAGGGAAGCATTTAAGTTTCTCCTGTACTAAAGGGACTCTGAAGCATGGCACGCACATGTCTTACTGGATTATCCTTATTTCATAGCTGAACTGGTTCTTTCAGCTCTGGGACTAGGCCACAGGATTTTTTAGGAGCTGTAATACAGGAATGGTAGTGATGCTATTAATATTAATTTTGCTGTAATTTCCATGTAGTGTTTTGCAAGCTGTTTTCCAGATGTTCTTTTTGCCTCTACATGGTTCTGGAGTCCGTGCTAAAAGCCTTAAAAGAAGCAAGCAGCCCCCCTTCCCTCTCTGTTTCTCTCTTTCCCCATCTCTCTGAATCGCCATGCTGGGTGCAGGTGCTGACGGGTCACTGTGTGATGCCCAGAGTCACCCCCTCCCAGGGGCCAGGCTGGAGGACTCCAAGGAGCAGCCCAGGCTGGGCAGAAGGCTAAAATTGTGTCTTGTCTTTTCTTTCTGGGACTTCTTTGCTGTGAGCTTTGAGAAGAGGTTGGGTTTGGTTTGGGCTGCATCTGGATCTGTATGGATCGGGTTGAAAGGTTCTCTGTTTTTTATATTCAAGCAGCTTTTTTTTTTAAGGGTTTATTTGCTAGGAGAATATGGTGGTGTGAATAATGAGGTGATGGACTTCATCTGCAACAGTGTGGGTCTTGGGAGCAGACCTCAGGAAAGTGTTGGCCTGCTTATATGGTGCAGCAGAGAAGGAGGAGAGGCTGAAAGCCTGTGAATACCATGGAAGAATAGCACTTACGTTTCCCTAAAGCTGGGAAGTGAAGGAAGCCCCTGCTGTATAACCCTCTATAACCACTCGGTGACTTAATGCCTTTGAAGAGAAGTGAGAAGCTCAGACCTGCTGATGCCACAGGATTGAAGTTATCAGTGGAGCTAACAAGTTCTTCAGGGTCTTGTTCCTGATAGGATTACAGCTACCGCTTCAGAGAAGATAGTACACGGGAACAGAAAATTGTGCTGAACGCCACCAGCAAAGTGTGTTTACAAGTAACCCCTAGCACACAAGAAATTATTTTTATTGCAAGGACCTAAATACATTCCCTGCAACTGAAGCTTCGGCTAGACTATCTCTTTTATTCCTTTGGTAATTTTTAAAAACACTAAAAAAGTTTCAAAAACACTTATCATTTGGCCTCCATCTGGCAACAACTCTAAAGTGTTTAGAAATTTCCTTTCAGTATTTTTGGCAACAGGGTATGAAAAAGTGCTCATTTTGTATGCTTCTAAAAATAAATTGGAGCTATATCAAATCCTGACATTTTTGATGGAGGTAGTCCTCGCAGGGATGGAAACTGTCGGTAATTTGGGAAATCCTAAACAAAAATGAAGTTTGCAAAGAAACAAGAATTTCCTGAATATGCCAGGTAACATCAATGTTCTTTTTAGTAGCTGGACTTGAAACTTAGACCCATTTATGGCATCATGGGTTGTGTCATAGCATGTGTTGAATCAATCCAATTAGGCAGAACCAAGGCTTACTTTTTTGAAGATCTACAAAGCGTGTTGGCTTCAAAATTGTGTCTGGGGCTTGGGACCCAACCAGAGTTGAAGGTCTGTAACAGAGATGGGGGACCTGAAGTCTGTGGGCACATACAGTCTTCAGGGATGTATGCCTGGATTGGGATTTTTGTCCATGTTAGAAGGTAAAGCAAAAGTGCATGACAGTGTGCACCTTCCCTGGGGCTGTCCAAATGCTCTACTCTGACCTCACCAAAGAAAATTCGAAGGACATTGTATGCGGTTTATGGAAACACGTGTGCATCAATTCCAAAAGCTATTTGAGTTGGAGGATTGCTGCAAATTTCCTATGGTGAAGGGGAGGGGGGAAGACCCCATGATCTCTGTTGTGTTCCCTAATAGTCTCCTGGTGAAAGCATTTTTATTACAACCTGCTGTTGGCACCACTGCATCAAAACACAATCAAAACACCAGACAGGAAAGTTGTGGCTTTCATACTTGCAAGAATAGGTTAAGATAAAAGAGAGGACACTTTCCAGGTATGTATTAACAGAAGAAAAGATAGAAATTCAATCATCCTGTACGCGGTTCACTTCAATAGTACTTAACATCATACTGGTTCTAATTAGGCTTGTAATGATAATATAATTAAGTGCATGTAACTTCTGTTTCCCACTGGAAACAAAGAGGAAACAAACATACAGATAGGTCAGTACCTCGATGCTCTCCCACATGGCTGTGTCTCATTGCTGGGATTATTTTTAATGGTGCTGGATATAGATAGGACTTACTGTTCTGTGTTGTGCACTGATTGCAGACAGGGCATGATTCAATTCACCTGTAAAATAATGTCTTATGGGGAAGCTGCAGCTGATATTATTGCATGTTTAGCGACTTCTTTTTTTTCTTTTTAATTTCCTCTTCATTTACCATAACACTGTATCAGGTCACTGATACTGTGTTAGAGCTCTGTTTTGTATAGCTGCGTCTTTGAGTCATTTCAATCAAAACCAGTTTGCAATTCCTAGCTAATGTTGAGATCAGCTTGCGTATTATCTGGGACGGAATTTCACTTTCCAGTATACTTCAGGAAAATCTGCTGAGTTAAATTATTCAGGCTAAAGGACCTAGAGGCTTAAATTGATCTTTCTTGTCCCAGAACAACTAACAGACCATCTATGCATCACATGCAGACTTCAGGGTTTTTTTCACGTGAGTGCAGTTTAAAAACTCCTGAAGAATGAACCAGGGCGTGAAGATGCCACGGAGCTATCTGTCAGGAGTACTTCAGTATTATTTCCTGGAACGTGCAAGCCAAGCCCAAACATACTCCTTGCTGCCTGTTCTCATAAAACAGGGGTGATGTGGAGGGATCAGGATTTACTCATGGAAGGTCACACCTTTCAAAAAGAAAAATAAATACAGTTTGTGGGGATGGTGTTATGGGTTTTGTCATGGCAAGTGGGACCGAGGCCACGTACCGCCTTTTTAGGAGGCAGCAAGGCCTTGCTATATTTACTGAGCATGTTCAGGATCTTTGTGCAGCTTTTGGAGTGTTTGTGCAAAACTTTTGCTGGCAGGATGATGCAACTGTTGTCTCTGCCCATAGCATTGTTGGCAAATAGTTTCTTAAGAGAAAATACTCCATTTGAAATTTTTCCCCTATCGTCTCCCTATTTCAAAGTGATGCTTTTGCTGAGCATCTTCCCAGCATAGAAAGGGCAGCTCAACCCCCTCCTTTTCCATGTGTGGTACTGAGCTTACACACCCTCAGCTGTGTTTACCTTGGCACGCTCACCAGAGAGGTGTGCAAGACAGGACCATTGGTCCTTGCACCATCTGAGGTGGTCCCTGCCACAGCTGGGGTCTACCCTGCGGTCAGCCCACATGGGGTGGGCTGGGCTGGGCTGTCCCACTTCATTCGCTAGCCTGTGGACAAGCTGCAGGAGATGTGCTGGACCAAGTGGTAATAAACTTGAGTATTTCATGCTGCAATTGCGTTATTTTCAAGTGAAACCAGCAACAAAAATAAAACCTCCCACTTCTAGAAGTTTTGTAAGCAACAGCTAGTTGCTTTCTGACTGGGAAGATGGTTGTACTTAAAATAGGTACATCTGTGGGAGAGAGAATTTTCAGCTACTGAAATTGTTCAAAACGATATGGGAAAAGTTGCCTCAGTTTCTATGAGCTGGCATGATACACATGTAACACTTATGCTGAAAAATGGGTACTGTTTAACACAAAATAAACTGGGTCCCTGTCATACAGAAACCTGAGCATGCTGAACCATAGCTATTTTTTAACAGAAGTATCAGATTTACAGTGCTCCCTCCCCCCTCCCTCGCTGACCTCAGATTGCCAGGGGAGCAGATTGGATTAATCCCTGTACCCTGAAGAATAGCCAGTGTTAAAGCAAGAAGCTGGGCTGTTTCCTAGACCAGTACAATCACTGGATGATCAGAAATATAACTGAACCACAACCGTTTGGTTGATTTATTCTTTTAATTTCATGAAGTGCTTGGCTTTGCAGTTTCATGCCAGGTGTTAGACCAAAATGACTTCCTATTTTTTCTAGCACTATCGAATATGTAAAATACACGAGATGGCAGACGTCTAAATATGAGGGCTATCAAGAAGAATTTCATGCTAAGTCTTTGCTCCTAGGCAATCAAACTATTAGTGATATAAATATAAGAGCCACCTCATCAATGAGAAACAGAGACTTAATCAGTTTTTCTTCTAGTCCCATTCATGAGCCAATCAGTCGTGCACCCAAGGCCGAGTCTGTGTGGCCTTCTGAAAGCATAGTTGCTCTATATCATATGTTAGTGCAATACTTGTAAGCAAACGATATGATATAGAAAGATATTTTAAGAAGAATTAAATCAGCTGAGATTGATGAATACATGCGGGTGGACAGAGGTTTGACCATATGAAATGGATAAAATGTCTTGCAAAGCCATCTTGCTTAAAATCAGTGGGAACCATGTATGTCCAGACTGTTTTATGCAGGCAACTGATTGTTTTTGAAACTCACCGGTGCTTAATATTTAGATTTGGTGAAACAGAAAGTTATTCTGGCTGAGATCCCACAGAATTCCCATAGAGCTGGTATTGAGAGGGTTTATGACTGATTCTTCTGATGGATATTTCAGCAAGATAAACACTTTTTTCCCATCCTCTGTTAAGACAGAAGACTTATTAGTTCTGCCTCCTGTCTCTAGACTGGCTTTAGCCACCCTTTGATTTTGCAGCACAACATCATTCCACAAGAAGATGTGCACTCCTCCAGCGTGGTGGTTCCACTAAAGCTTAGATGGCCCCAGAAAAGGTAGAATTGCATTTAAAATTTTGCAGCTTATACAACAACAAGGCCTAAACTAAAGACCGTGATAGCTAAAGACTTGATCTGTAGATGTGTTGATGAGACGGTGTACTGTGACATCACATGAGAGTCAGCTGATGGATGAATAAATGTTGAGTATTATGGCTGGCATCAGAGGGCATGGCGGAGTGCACGTTGTTGGGATTAAATTCAGAAAAAAAGTTGAGCCTGTCTGCTCCCTTTATGTTAGTAAGTTGGGGGGGTTTACAACATTGACAGTTGTGTATTATGTTTTCTTTGTTCTTCAAATGCTGTTGTTCTTAAGAAGCATTGAGTAATTATTTAGGAGAAGACTAAATCTTTGGATTTATTTACCAATGGTAGCCTTTAGAAGATAACAGTCGACATTCCCATTTTATAGACTGAGGCACTAATGCAAGTCAAGCAATATCTCTAAGGAACAGTTTGGTCAAATTTGGCACAGCTGTGAATCAGTTATTTTAAGTCCCTGACTGTAATAATTATTACAATGTAGCACTCACTTTGACATCTTATTACAATTGCAGGAATAGCAAGCAGAAATAAAAATTGCATTTTACCTGGTGTTAAGGTAGCTTTTAACGTATAGTGATATTTCTGAACAGTCTAATGAATACTGCTTGTGGAAAGAGATTATTGAATGGAGCAGCTAGCTGCATCTGAACTATGACATTGGTAGACTGTGATGCTTCTTTATTCTGAAGCTGCATATATGATGCACCAGAAAAAGCATTTCAGCTTGCCCAGTACCTTGGGAGAAGGAACAGAGCTGCCAGTGCATGACAGCAGGCCCTCTAGGTGAGTGGACTTCCACATCTGGCCATGATTCAGGCAACTTTCCTGACTTCATAGATCAAGCAAGCTCTTTTGCGGGGAGGAAAAAAAAACAACAAACTTCCCCTCGTGCAGGGAATAAGGGGGATCATTTTCCTTCAAGGAAGTAAGTGCACATTTCTGCAGATGGATATTCACCTCTAATTTGAGAGATTATTTGGATAGGGAGCAAGCATATTGACACGCTTACCCTAAAGGAAGGAAATTTGGTGTGCCTGCTTAAGCATGTCCTCCTCTTCTTCGTGCTGAGCGTCAGCGATCTGTTATGTCCGTGGTATGTACCAAGCGTGGCAGGCAGGATCAAGTTTAAATGTTGACCTCCGGAACAAGGTAATTTGTTTACTTTTACCCTCCCGTGAACATGAAGATAAGGAGAAGGATTTTTCTAATGCAGAGCTCTGGTTAAAGGCCAGCGTACAGAATCTGGTCATCTGTGGGTGCTGCCACATTTTCTGAGTGAGATTGTTGAGCGCTCCTAGGAATTAGACTGACTTCTTAGCTAAAGAAGGATTTCTCTCTAATTTACTCGTACAGTGGATGCTATGACAGCTGTGAAGACTTCTTAGCAGTTTTCTTTGCTAAATTTTAATTGGATGGCTGCAAAGTGCAGGTCTGCGTGGGGATGGCAGCTCTCAGGAGTCTGCTTTAGTGCAGGAAAAGTGCACTACCACCTACTAGGGCTGGGACTGAGCTGTGCTGGGAAGGACAAAGTGGGCATCCCAGGCTGCCACATAAGGCTAGAACAGGATGAGGATAAGGGATTCAGGTAATTTATTGCATGGGGGAAGCACTTCGTTCAGGGTTCCTTCAAGAAGGGAGTTTGTTCATGCTGAGAGCCTGTTGTGTAGCCCATACTGTAGGTCTTCTGTGCTTTCTCACACACCTGCAGTGAGGCCCTTCTGGAAGAAGTTAGTGCTGGCTGCCCTTGGTTTTGTCTCAAAGTGAAATTAAGGTTTTCACTAGCCGTAGATTATAAGGTGTATTTTGTTGTGTGGTGGGTGTAGGCAGGGACAGCTCATGGAAAGAAGCGACCATGTATCCTAGTATACATTTTGAAGCTGAGTAGGTTTAGGTGAGTAGCAGGCTGGTTTTCTTCTGATGATCCCCATGCAGTTTTATCCTAACGTCTCTTGTAATGGTTATTGCACAGCTGTTCAGGCAGAGAGCGGAGCAGAATAGTTTAGAGCAGTCACTGTTTTGTTTTTATCCTCTTGTATGGTCTGGTGAACAAGAGTGGAAAGGGTTCATCGGGGATTTGGCAAAAGGTCATTAATTTCCCTGGAATTCCTGAACCTTGCTACCTAAAAAGAGAATTTTCAGGTAAGGTACAGCATGATTTCTCTTTCCCACTTCTCCATAAGTGGTATCATGTAGAGACAAAGACTGGCCCATGGCTTAGTTCTTGCTTTGGTATCTTTTATCACCTTATTTGGTGCAGTTTAAATTAGGCTTTTCCAGTGGTAAATTACAAGTTGCTTAGGAAAGACTTCTTAATGCCATTTTTGCTGGCAATTTATTTCATCCTTTTCATATAAGTAGTACCAATCTAGTATCTAGTGGGACTGCCTGCTAAGTAGTAACAGATGGCCCATGCTAGCTAGGACAGGAAGGATCATCAGGGTAGGAGCCAGTGTTATCTAGATATGTGTTTTGGATATCAACATTAATGTCTCCCAGGAGGGAGCACAGCTGGCACTGGAATTGTGGAAATCTGATTTTTAGTATTCTTTACGCCAAATCTTGGTGTACTTGAAAATTAACGTATGTGGTTCATGTTGGACTATATCAATAATATTGAAATTATACCCTTTCTTGGATAAAATCGCTGTGCTTGCTGTTATTTTCCTTTTTTTTTTTTTACTTATCCTGTAATCAAAAGTACTGTGGGAGAAAGTATACAGAAGAGAGCAGCCAATTCCATAACATGGTCTTGCTTCCATGTATGCTGTGCCTTAAGGGTGACCTTAAAGTGTAGTTACTAATGCAAAGCTGAAGGAGAAAAAACAGAATTAGTCACAGACATTTCGGTCCAGTTTTTCCACCACTAGCCTTGCTCCTGCACTAAAATGCTTTGGTACCATGATGGGCAAAAGGCCAAAGAGGAGAGGGGGATGTGTCAGAAAGTGGCTGCCTCACAGAGCTCCTCTTCTGGGGCTGTCTCTTCTTAACATTTCTGTCTCACAACGTGGCTTATGAACATTGTGTTTCCCTAGTGGAGCATCACTGTGATGACAATAGCTTCTGCTGTCATGATGTCTATCTTTTGAGCATAACCAGGAAAGGTTGTCAATGTGTTATGAAAAGACCCATGAGGACTGTTTCTGAATTGCCCTGGTAGAGAAGAGGAGACCAAGTAAGGCAGTGAAACTACCTCCTCTGCCCCTGCTCCATGTACACACATTCGTTTGAGTCTAGCCAAATTCTGTGTGGGCTCACTTAGAAGCTTTTCTGGTCATTCAAGAAATAGAGAGATACAAGTGATATATCTGGAGCCTCTGGCCAAATTAACATGAGACCTCTTATTTTGGAAACGGTCTTCTCTCCCTATAAAGCATCTTTTGCTTCATTTGGTATTAATTTCAAAGGCAATTAAAGCCTCCTTTGGGCCGTTCCATGTTAGTGAATTCATTTTTTTCCATAGAAGGTCATTTTCCTTGAAGCATTTGCTTCAGCTTATAGAAATTAATAGCTTGCAGGACTCTAGTGACCATATTGCCTTCTGCTGAGTTTGCAAGGAAGCGCTAAGATACTTCAGAAATTTCTCTTCCAGGTGGTTACAGGATTCCACCACAAAGATCTCTCATTCTGTCAGCTTTCTTCCCAAACCTGCCTGCTTGCTCTAGCAAGACTCTTCTCCACATGTTTGGCGTCAGACAGTCTACCATGAGCACAGCCCCTCTGACTAAAAGCCCTTCTTTGATGTTACACGAGTCCCCTTATGAATTGGTTAAGAAGTCACATGAGTTTGCCCCTCTTGTGAGAGCTGTGAGAGGACTGCTGTAGGGTATTTTCAGAGCAGTGGGCTTAAACAGTTGACCCAATCCCATGCCCTACTTTTTCACCAAAGGTCTCATTCATGGAGACAGTGATAGGAATATATCATTAGTCTTTCCGGGGAAGAAAAGATGAGTTTACCCCCACTGGCTCCAGGAGCCACAGAATGCATGGCTATGCAAAACACTCATGTGCACTAACCCATAGAGGAGGTGACAGCTGAGTCTTTCCTGTCTCTCCTATTCTGTGTTAGCTATGGGATGGAGAGCCATGGCATACCTTCTGGAGATTGGCAAAGGAGCAAGCACCTGCTTTTGTACCTAAGCTGCTGAAGGGATCAAAGTATTTAATGCTAACTCTCCCTTGCGTTTCCTTTCTTAAGCTCTGCTCTTGGTAAATAGCTCATTAATTTGTTAGTGGCCTGGTAAGGAAGGAGGGAGCAGAAAGCCACTAACAAATTAATTTGGTCCAGGTCCAGACTCCCCCTAGCAGTCAGGAGACTGCTCTTCCCCTCCTTGTTCTGGCAGAGAGATCAGGAGCCGGATGGTGATGAAGGTGCTTCCCTGTTGTGCCATATACTACTTTGGCTGCTGCTCATGCGCTGACTGCTATGTATAAAATTTCTTCTTGATGGACATGAGAAGTTTCCTAAGAAATTATGGTAAGGACTGTATATCTTACACAGATTCTGAATTTAACAACCACCTTCCTCCCGAAACTTCATACCAGAGCTTAAACACAGTACCTTTCTTTCATTTTCAAAGGGGTCTGCATGTATATCACAAATTGACAGGCAAAAAGATTTTATAATAATGCTTTGACTTCATAAGTCAGCCTTCCAGATAGACAGAAATTGGCAGGTTCCTTTTGTGTGGGCTTGGCAAGCACTGCTTGAGGAAAAGACAGTTCATTACCTACTGAGGAAGGAGAATATTGGTGTCATAACACTATCTATTGCTGGCCTTTTCTCTAGCTCACCAATGAGGTCTCAGACAATGAACCACGAACTTTTAACCTGGCTTTGAAACTAGCAAGAAAACCACAGGATGACTGTAAATTGTGAAGATTTGCACATGGTTCCTGTTGTAGGAAGACATTGTGGATTTTCACACTACTAATGCATATTTCAAGTCAGGCAGAGGAAATGAGGATGCCTGTAAAGACAGAACATTTTACTATGCTTTGTATTCCAGCAAGCAATATGTGGAAGGTGATTAATCCAGAAAAGTAGGAAGAATTTAGTTAACTTGATCTCTGAGGACACAGAAAGATACCTGAAGCAGCAAAAACTCTGGCATCACTGGTTTTGAAACTTTCTTTATGAAGTGCCATAGTTACTCAAAAATACCATAGCAAGTTTTAGATGTCTTTGTTCCTGACATACCTTCCAGTGTTTTTACAGCACACCTGGGCTGCACCTTTGAGGCTCATGGTTTTGGGAGCAAGCAGACAAATGGTGAACAGTTTGTCCTGAAATGTCTACTAATAAAATGGTATTTGTATGTGTATCTAGCCTAAGTAATGATAATAACAATGATACCAGTAATATTTAACATCCTGGAAGTGATCTTGGAAGTTCAAAATTCACTCTGTATCAAATGTTTCTAGCTGATGTTCTGCTAGAATAAAGCAACAAAACATTTTTCCTGTTCTTAATACTTTCTTTAGCTAACCAGCAGGTTCCCTGTGTTCCATCAGGTGGTCCTTTGCTAGACAACTGCCATGAAGCTTGCCTGGGACACAGCCCTGGTGCCAGTGAGGGGTGAGGGATGTACCTGCAGCATTTGTCTTTTGATGTAAGGGTAGCCATACAGGTCATCAGACCACTGTTCCACAGTGGCAGCTTGACCTGGGTCTTTCTGATGCCTCCTCTGGCAGGTACTAATTTGCCCTGTACTTCCAGGTGGACGTGTTTAAGCAATCTTCCCACACCCCTCAAATATAGCACCTTTAGGGCTGCTTGTTCTCTCTAATTTGTTTTCAGAGAGCTTCCATACATTGGGATCATTCCTTCAGAGAAAGGCAGTGGGTTTCTTCGGGTTTTGTGATGGCCACTGCTACAGAGGGGACCTTTGGTCACCGCATTGCTGAGGTGGGCTCTGAGCTTTGTTATAGGCTCCCCAGCGTGATGCCTGAAATTTCAGCCTCAGCATTGTGGCGATAACTTGGCATAAGGACTATGAGCAGAGCTGAGTTACCCAGTGTGCCCTCACAGCTTCCCCCAGCTCGTGACTATCACCTCTGCTGTGGTTAATTTTTGCCTGTTTGGGGAAGCCTGGAAGGGTTAAATTCTCCTTGCATTTCTGAGGTTGAACTTTCCTTAGCAAGCAGTCCTATTCCCCCACTGGTATAAGCCAGTCTCTCATTCCTAGGCAATAAGTTGCTTGTTTTTAAGGAGTCCCCGTTACTGCCTCCCTTTTGCCAGCTTCCTGGTGCTGCTTGTGTGTTGACATCCTCACTTAAGACCAAACCCTTCATTCCCTCCACTTTAGTCTGCACCGTGTGTTTTCCAACTACACACATCCATTTTTTTCTGGTTCCCTATTTTCCCATGTCCCACTTAAATGGGACAATTTATTCAGGCTTCTCTTTGGTTTTTCCCCTCTGCATTTTGCCAGCTCCTGTCCAGTGCCCAGCTTGAGGTGTAGAGATTTTATGAGCTTATCCACAGGGAATGCATCATCCTAAACACTGTGTGCTTTTGCACTTCCCTGTTATTTAAAAGCTCCTGGTGAAATCATCTCTCTCCCTTCTTATTTTTACTTTTTCCTCACCCAGTTTAAAGGTTTAACATCTGATTTTGTTTTGTTTTAGATGAATCTGCTTTCCCCTCTGTGGGCTCCTTCTATTTGAGCCTCATTAGGAGTCCAAATGCTGCTGGGGTTTTTAAGCTGTGGTACAGACTGGGGGTCCAGGCACTCACTGTAGGCTGTTTTCCCTGTGATTTTACTCTTGTTCAACGTTTTTGGAGAGTTATGTGTTAGGGGGGGATCTGCCTCTTGGCTAACACAAGGAGGGGGAAACTGTGCTGTGGTAGCAGGGAGTGCGACCATGGGGCTCGCAGGGGTTTATGCCAATGCTGAATAATGCAGCCGCACTAAATCCATCCTGTGCCAGCTATATCTTGGATTTGTAAAGCTTTCCTCATGAGGTCGTGGTTATTTACTGTGTATTCTCAGTCCGGCCACCTGCCTTGCCCTCCCTGGCACATGGGGCAGCTGCCTGCCCTGCCTGGTGCCCAGGCTTGAGCAGCTCTGCAATTACTCCACTCTGCCCTTGAGATGCATTGGTCTGGTTTTTGGGTGGGTTTTTTTCCTACCTTCAGCATTGTGTGGGGTGGGGAGTGGGTGTGGGAGGAAAGGCCACATTGCATTAAAAAAGGGAGAGGGAAGAGTGAGGAGATGTGAGAAAATGGAAAATAAAAGTGTGAAGAAGAACACGAAAGCGTAAACTTTGGTGCAGTGCGTGCTGGCACAGGAGGGAACGGCGTCGGATGAGGCACCGGCGCGCACAGAGGTGTTGGGCTCTGGGCTGCAAGCCCTAAAAAGGTTTCTTGTCATCTCATGCGCAGTTAACACCCCCACCCCCGGGACAGTATGGCCTGCCTGTGAACAGATGAACCATTGCTTGTGGTGTGAATACAGGCAGTACCACGCAGGTATTCCCCAGAGGTGGTATCGTGGGCAGGCTGCCTGCCATCTTAGCAGTGAGCAAATGTCTCCTCCTGTCTTAGCCCAGGCAAGGCCAAGCTTGTTTTGAAAACACACAAGTCGAGCCCAGGGTTGCGCCATGTTGTGCTCATGTGTGATCCTCCTGCTGCTGGCAGTGATGCTGTGGGGCTCAGGGTGCCAGTGGGGCAACAGCCCTTTGCCTGCCTCCTGGCGTGGGGTGGGAGCAAGGAGTCTGGCTGCAGCAGGGGTCCCTGTCTCACCCTCGTCCCCCAAAGCCATTTGGCAGCTTCTCTAAGGAAGGCCACTATACCATGTAAGGGCTATGGGGTGTGGAGTTATCCTTTCTTTTCTTTGGGCTTTTCCTTTGGGCTTCACCCACCAGGAGTGACTGTGGGTGTTGGTGCTGTTGGCTGCCTGTTTCTAACTGTGTGAAAGATGGACACCAACGGCTGACGAACTTGGTTGTGCAGGCAAAGATGTAAGAGCAGAAAGGGTGGGTTAATGGCAAGGGAGGAGGGAGATGTATGGAGGAGGAAGGTAAAAGTTAATGGAGAAGAGAAGGGCAAAGGGAAACTGATGCTTGAGGCAAGCAACCAATGCCAATCGTTTGATGGCCAGTAAAAATAAGTAAGTGGCTTGATAGAATAAATTGGACAGATGGAAGAGGAGATGGGGCTGTCAGGGCATGCTGTTTTATTGCCCTGTGCACTTGCTTTCTGGGACCTTTCACTTTTCCTAAGGTGGTCAGTAGTGGTGTGCCTATATATGTGCAGAGATGGGCAATATATCACTGCCGTTCTGCCTATGCATGACACCATGTACCTCTAAAATGCTGTAGTGTTTAGTATGTAGCCTTTACAGTGGCACCAATTCACACCCCTCTCTCCTCCCCCATCAGTTCCCTGTCCTTTGGGGTGAACAGCTGCTGCCTCACTGGCTCCACTCATTGGGAGGGGAGAAAGGGGTACATGGGATGGGAGCAGGCTGGTCCGTGGGATCAGCAGGTGTATTTTAAAGCTGGATTTTATATCCTGGTCGCATAGGGAAAGGGAGCGCATATCAAGGATACTCAAAAAATGTCTCTGGCTGCAAGGACTTATGTCACCCGCATGGGGACTTGTCACAAAGCCAGCTACAGCAACATCTTTGTCCGTCAGTCATGTTGCTGTTAGTAAGTGTAAACACTGAAACCCCAAACGTGCCAAGCGGTTCACTAGCTGCCTTGCCCGTGGCTGTTTAATATGCTGCTGCTAAATGTCTTCGTGCTGCAAGAGCAGGGCCTTTAGTATAATCCTAGAGCCAAAGGACCCCAGATGTCCAGGTAGTTGTACAGCTGAGCAGGCTCTGAGGGTCTTCCTTTCTACCTCATTCCTATTGCAGTGCCGTTTTCTCCCACTTTCTTCTTTTCCATTGAATGAGAAAACCAGTGTCACTAATAAACCCGTTTTCAAAAATAAGTTTCAGAAATTCATGAGGTGCCTGGGGGACACAGAGCATCTCTTTTGTTTACCAGAGCAAATAATTAGATCTTTGCCAGACGGTGCCCATTGTGGAGTAGCTTGAAGACTCTGTTCTGGTGACAGTAAGGGACAGAATATGTTGAGATGTCCAATACTAGTGAAGCTGTGCTTATGGTGGGCAAGCCTGTGCTGACAGCAGAGAACTGTTTCAGAACATTTGTACTAATAAACTTTTTTTTGTGCTCTGCTTGTTTATCTGCTTTGTTCCCTTAAATGATGGTGCATTTGTGGATAATTTCCTCCGCTGGTAAGCTACCCCCATCAAGTTGAAAGTTGTCTATTTTTAAAATGCCAGCTGCCTCTCGCATAAAAAAGCCACTGCTGATGTACCGTTGCTTGCAATGCATTATTCAAAGTCCTTTTTAGACTCTGTCAAATAAAGAGCTTCATTAATATTTCAGCAGTCACTGTGATTCTCTCCAAGGGGGGTCCATTCCTTTTCTCACTTGACACCCCTATATTTTTGCGCGTAATGAAGATATTTGGATTTTGAGTTACCTTTGGCAGAGTGAACTCCTCGCCTTCTGGAGGGAGTTGGTCTTAAAAGAATATTTGACCTTGAGTTTGGTGCTAAGCAGATACTTGGTATACCCAGTGTCTTAACCACAGTCCTCGGAAACAGGAGTGGTTTGGGGGTGGAGGGGCTACTTTTGTACACCGAACACCAACTGTTGTGCTCCACCACATGGACTGATCTTTCTAGCTAGCTTTGCTAGCTTAGAGGGGAAATAGGAAAGAGGATTGGAAAAGCAGAATTGGAACAGGTCGGATTTCTTTGCGTAAAGATTTACTTAATAAGGTTTTCTTATTTAAATATTAACTGCATTTGTACTGGTTTCAAAACCACACTGAGGGCTATTTTCTTCCTTCTCTCTATTAGGTACAAAATCTACGGTAAGGCTGGGCTTTTGGGAATTAACGTAGTGATTTCCTCATCTAAGGTGCTGGTGGAAAATCAGTACCAGGCAGGTCCGGAAAAAAATGCGTTTGGCTCTAAAGAAGAAAGGCTGAGACAGAAAGTTCCAACCATTCTCAACTGACTGCATAAGAGCAGTGTTCTTAATCCATAGGGATCTTACTCTTTTTCGTGTGATGCCACGATAAAAGATTCCTTTAGCTTGATTGTGCATGACGGGTTTTGATGCTGGGAGATGGAGGTCTAGTGATACAGAGCTGTGTAATAATTTTAAAAGGTAGTTTCTCAATACATCAAGCAATTAAGTGTTTGAAGGGAAGACAAGCGTTCAAAGCTCTTGCTCACCCATGAAACGAGAGCGAGAGTGATAATGGTTGCTGAAAATCAGTGCTGCAGCCCCCTGGGTACATGAAAGCTATGGGCAGGAGTCTCCCCTGTCAATGGAGGCAGCAGGGGAAGGGGTGGTAAGGAGCTTGATCTAAGTAAGGTTGGGACCGTCAGTTAGTGAAGAGATAAAGCAACCATGAGCATCGAGAGGATTCATACTGTGGGGAATGGGACGCTGCGCTGCCTGCCTGCGGTGTGCCTGGTTTGCACATGGGGCAGTTCTTGCGCTGTACATCGGGACAGCCTGCAAGTGGAAGTCTCTGGCTTTCCTTGCAAAATACTAGAAGTGCTGTGAGCTGTAGTGATTGAACATCCAAAACCTCGAATGCTGATTTGCTGTTGAAGAAAATTATTTTGACCAGGCTTGTTAAGAAGAGCTTACGATTCCTCTCCTAAGTCAGCAGTAGAGTCATATTCTGGGCAAGAAATAAGTTTTGGGTTTGGTGATTTTTATTCTTTTGCTACTACTTTGTTTTAAACTATGGTTAATGCTTAGTTATTCAAGTTATCGTCTTTAATTTCAGGGTGAAATTAAATTACACCTTTAGTTTTGTGAGATAAATAATAGTTTTTAAAAGCCCCGTCTCTGCTCGCCCAAAATGTACAGAGGGACTGTTTATTACTTCAGAAGGGAAATAACAGCTGCTGTTCTCAGAAAATAAAGATTTTTTTTCCCCCCTGCTTCAGTGGAATCATTCATGACTTTCCCAGTGTAATTTATTTAACATTTTTTTAAAAAAGGAGCTTGGTTTACGAGCTGTTTAGAAGGTACAGGAGAGCATATTGCGTGGTGCTGGGAAGAGAGAGCGGGTGCCAAAGCAGTGCTGGTGTATTTTGACCCAAATACTGTGTCTTGGTGAGGAAGGTGGGGGTGGGGAGTAAGGCAGCCGACACATCCAACAGCCCATGGAAGTCATGCACACCCTGTGACCTTGTTCTGCGTGGTCGTCAGCTGCAGGGCTCTGGGTGGAGGTTGCAACCTTCAGCATCGCCATATTGTTAATGGCGGGCGAATACCGGGGTAGGTCCTGGCCGACAGCACCCCAAGAGTGACCTGAGGGTTTGGGAGCCCTGCAGGGGCTGGCTGGCACAGGGGCTGGCTGCAGGAGCAGAGCCCAGGAAGGATGCGTGCCGCGTCTCTGACACAACCCCTTCGGCGCCTGCAGGAGATTACCGTGTCACGCGTTTACTGGCTGACCTTAATCTTCCTAATACGGGATCGCCCTCCCTGAGAGGGACAATAAACAACCCAGATTTTCCCCTGCTGATGGTAATGCAGTAAGCAAACCCATTGCCCCAGGGAGGAAGCGTTCACACAGGGCGCTGAGATGTGAAGGATGGAAAGAGTGCCCTGGGGAAAACAGATGAGAGATGGGATTTCTTCCTACTTCCCTGCTGCGTGTCCATTGGGGCTTGTGGGATTAGGATTGTCTGATGGGAAGTTCCTGCTTCGCGGGTTGCTTTTTCTGGCTAAGAAACCTTTTCTCCATTACACTAGGACTCCCCCGAGGTGCTTTGGCTGGCCGCCACTTGCTCTTTCAAATCACTGGAGACCTCTGCTTTTTGTTCCCTAGCCCAGGAGAAAGGGGAAGAGCCTCTTTCCTATATGTTCTGGCCCTGCTACTGCTGCCTTTCCTTCGGCAAACTGTCAATTACAATTAAATGTCTGTTACTGGTTCCAGCTTGTTGTAGTTTGGGCCAGACTGGCTACTGAAACGAATGACAGATGCTCTTCCCAAGTGTGTAATAGGTGGTTTGCTTTTGCAATAAGGGTCCCAGCCCAAGGGACCAGTCTGAACGGTGGTGGGAGCTGTTGCTCCCATCTGCTGGTTAAGCATTCATTATTTTACCCAAATGGTGATGACTGCTGGAGAAATCGGGTCCATTGTGTCTGAGGACAGGCGGGTGTAAGGGCAGGTGGTCAAAAAGAAAGCTGGCTGCTTGGATCCACTTGAACTAGCAAATGGCTGAGCTTGGCAAACATCCGTCAAATTTGTTTTGAAAGCTTGTAAAATTTGCTAAGGGTAAATCTTTTCTTCCAACATAGGAAGCAAGGATTGTGTGCGGAAGTGGGGAAAAGACAGTGACCAAAAAGCAGAACAGTTCAAATCTTCTGGGCAGGTGTTTCATCCGGTGGATCAGGTTCGGACATGAAGATGCCTTTTTGTAGCTTTAGCCACTGCTTTTCAAAGTTATATGTTTTCTGTTTTCAGCAGTCAGTATTAGCACCGGTTAACTCTCCTCCCCCCGCACCCCTCTCCCCGGCCCCCAGATTTGGAAGGTTAAGATTTTTTTGTAGAGGGTCAAAGGTGAGATACCTGGATGTCTTTTATTCTTGGCCGTTTTCCTTTCCTTCTTCCAAGTCAGTTTGAAAAAAATAGTTCCAAGATTTTGCAGCTGAATGCCTCTCCTAATGGGAAGACCACTTTCCGCAAACCTCCTGACTCTTATTTGCTCGGATAGGGACCAGGAGATTCAGTCAGAAAAGCTGGTTTGCTTGGAGGACAGCCAAGCAAACAGGCACTCGCACAAATCAGTGCTGCTGATAGAGTGAGACACTGCTAGAAGTGACTCAGAGGAATTGGCTAATACGCCCTGTGGCTACAAAGAAGTGTACAGAGCAAAATGTTGTTGTCAGCAGAACATCTGATGATGCAGTAGGTAAACTTGTTTTTAATGGAAAATGGGAAGCGGGGCTTGGGAAAATGTCAGGTGTAGTCTTCTAGGTAGAAATTGAATGCTATATTCTCGGATCTTTCCAAGGCTTTAATGCTTATTTAAGAGAGTAGAAAGTTAATTTGTTAATTAAATGTTCTGTCAGCTTGCTCCTCAGTGCCAGCTTGTCTGAGTCACCACTTATCAGCCCAGCCTTCCTTCCTACAAGTGTCACAAGCTTAAATTTTTACCGCAGCTCGATCTACATGTACTGGAAACTGAACCCTGCTCATTTAAACCTTTGCAAATATAAATGTTGCCTGTAGCGTGCCTAGCGTGGTTAAAAATGCCTCTTTTGTGGGAAACACGTCAGAATTGTTGAGCTGGCTTGTGTTTTCTTCTGGGAACAACCGTCGTACCACTGGTGGTAGTGCAAAAATGCTGTTGGGTTGTACAATTGGACAGGCAGAAAAGGAGAGTATTGGCATGGTTTGGTGTAGCTGTAGGAGCACCGGAGAACTGAACTGCTACTGTGAGAAGGGGAGAGATGGCACATTGCAAGTGTCTGTAGTGTGGTGTCTGCATTTCCATCTGGGTTTTGTGTCCTTGCCCTGGAGTTGGGGGTTTTGCCAGCCATCAGTGCAGTCCCACGCACCTGCAGCCTCTTTGCAGCCAACTTTTTGGTGGGAGTCCCAGCAGGGGAGACTCAAAAATGGAACACAGAGCAATGAGAAAACCCATGAAGTACCTGTTGTGCTGCCTCTTGCCTGGACAAACATCTGTTTTTAAATCTCTTTGGGAGGGTGCCACTTCAGAGGTGAGGTCTCTCAGCTCTGGGGTACTTTGGGGAAGGAGCTCTGGCTCGAGATGCTGTCATCTCTCCTTACTCATGTGGAGGACAAGACAGGAGGCCTTTTGCTTCTGAGGCTCCAGGATATGAAAGGCTATTGCAGAAGGATGCTGATGGGAGATGGAGGTCTCAGTGTTGTCCGGAGGTGTCAGCACTGCTTGTAGGCAGGACCTTGCTCCACAGCTCTTGCCGGCTCGTGGCCTCTTGGAGAAGCAAAGCCCTGCTCCTTTGCCTTTTTGATAGTAGGTGAGGTGGTAGGCAAGTAGGCACGCTGCTGATTTACAGCCCTTACAAAAGCATCAGCAAAGAAGTGCACATAGTTTTGCCAAGCTTGTGCGTAACTCCCTCAATAAAAGGGTCAACTGCTGAAAGTTGCTTCAGAACAAGAAAGTGAGGCTTTCCTGCAGGCTTTTCAGTAATGCCTTAAAGGACATATTTCACTCATACAGCACAAAATGGCTCTTTTTGCTAAGTACAGTGACACAGTAAATTAGGCCTTAGGCCTAAAATTAAGCTATTGAGGCTCTTTAACACTATTAATAGAGATTCAAAGGCTCTTTTCCCCTTTTCCTGCCTTTTCCCCTCCTCATTTTCCCCTTCTTGCTTTTAGATTGGAAATGATTTAAAGTTGCCCCAGATGGACCTTCTAGGCGGAATTAACAAAACTTTCTTAGCATAAAGACTGTCTCCTTGAGCTTGTGCCCATCAGTCTGATAGGAGTAAGGAAGGAAACTCTTGGCCAGACTTTGTACACATACAAACCGTGTGTACATTCTATGCCTGTTTGTGTCCCATAGAGCCATCACCTTCTGGGCATGCCTTCTGCTCAGGAAGGGCCAGCTCACCGACCCAGCCAAGCTGAGATCTCGCTTGCTAAGACTTGGGATGGGAAAGCCAGTTCACCTTCCAAAGTCACTAAACCGAGCGCTCTGCCACAGCTTGGTCAGCCGTGCAAATAGTTCCTGAATCAGTCGTGTTGCACTCTTGTCTTAGAAGCATCTCTTAGCCCATGATGTACAGAGTGAGCCGGCTGTGGTACTGATTTTCCCTAGCTGAATCAGAGGTTGGGGTTTATACACTTTTTTTGCTACTGATTCCTTTCTGTGCACAGTCCATTCTCTGTGGCTTTATTACCCTCAGTTTATGGGAATGCTTGTTGAAAAATGTTTCATGATGAGTTTTGCTTAAATAATAGCACATGAAGCACTAAAATATGAAATTATTTTGCAAAATAATTTTTGAATCATTAAAGAAAACCAGAGAAAATAACTTGTCTAGGAGACCTGTCTGTTAAAGAGGTGGGAAACCTGTGAAGGAGAAGGAAAAAATAGTTGTTCCTTGTTTTGTTCTGTTTTGTTGGGTTTTTTTTCTTTTTATTCCTGTGTTCTTTGTTTAGCTCTCGCTGCTAAGATATAGAAGAGACTAATTTAGGAATGCAAGGTGTTCTACCTTATTCCCAGGCTGTTAGGCTGTCTAACATCCTTCCCGTACCTCTGCTTTCTTCCCTGGATGTGGGGTAAGAGGCTGTGGCAGGTAACATCGGACAGCACTGCTGGATGGGACTGGCTCTGTGGCAGGGTCCTGTGCTGGCTGCTGCTCAGGTTATCACAGCCAGGCAGCAAAGAGGGTTCTTCAAAAGGGACTCCAAAAACTGGGTAACCCTTTGTCACAGCCACCAACTCCTTCTGTTTCCCTCTTCTTCATGCCCCTGTTTTTATTTTTTTTTTCCCCTCAGTTTTTTTTCCCCCTTTTTTTTTCCAGTGGTGTTTAAGGAGACTTTCTGTCACCTTCTTCTGTAAGAAATTGTGTCCTTTTGCAAAAGATGTATTGCTTTCTAGCAATTTCTTTGATCTAGAGACTGACGGACAATGATTGTGCAACTGCTGATTGTCTCCATGTTTTGCTGGTTCTCTGGAGAGCTGCGAAATGCAGTAGAGGATTTTCGCACAGCGTTGAGCTCATTTGCAGTGCTGCTGCAGGGGATCTTGCCCACAGCATCTTGCGTCACATGCTTTTGGGAAAATGTGGTTCCTTGATTGTGGCAGAGGGAGGACTGAGTGCCTTAGAAAGCTGCATGAATGTCTAGCTGGAAAGTACAATTTATCCTCAGTGCACTTTTCTGCAAAACCATACTCACTGGCATAATTTGCCCTCATATGACTAGTGCCATTAACTTTAATGGCTTGTATAATCAAGTTCTCACATTATCCTACCCTTCACTGTTTTGTGCTTTGCTTCTCGTTCTCAACCAAGCCTCTGAGGAACAGTGTGTGCTGGGGACAAACCAGTGCCAGTTGATGCTGAAGTGCACAGTCTCCACTTCTTGTGGCTGTTTGGCCACCTAAGAAGCAAGGATAGCGGGTTTATTAATTTGCCCTCCACAACCTTTAGAAGTATGTTTTACATTATAAGTAATTTCAGGGTTCATATTTCTGTTTTCAGGCCCGGTCAGCATCACAAAGAAAATAAGGATTGAGATCAGTAAAGGATTTGTGCAGTGTGCACCCAGCACTGGGGAATAATGGGAGCACTGGCCTTAGTCCAG
The DNA here is from genome assembly GCA_013400055.1 of Nycticryphes semicollaris. Taxonomy (NCBI): domain Eukaryota; kingdom Metazoa; phylum Chordata; class Aves; order Charadriiformes; family Rostratulidae; genus Nycticryphes; species Nycticryphes semicollaris. The sequence goes on along the minus strand of VXBJ01004008.1, from coordinate 188,140 downwards.
GAGAAATGTGACCCAGTAAACTTCTTAAAAAGCTGTTCAATCGCTCTCTTTATTATGCAGGAGCATGCAGACTGTATACAGGATGAATAGCATTTTCTTAAGTGCTGCCAAAGGAAACATTTTCTACGCTGTGTATAATAATTTTCTCCACTTCGGTGTCTTGGCTGGCAGCAGAAGAGAGCTGCTTCTCACCTTTTCACAGGGGTGATTTGTAACGGTGCAACTTGAAGCGAACTGAGGCATAGGGGGACCCTTCAGGAGTGGTTTGCTTCTTTCAAGCCTAAGTGCAACTCAGTTCCTATCTCTACAGAGGAATCCACTGGCTTTCTGTTGTCTATAGGTCAGGAGTGAAATAAAATTAGAAACCATTATTTTTGAAGAAAAACACTATAGATAATGGGTAGCTGGATGGGAACAGACACCCCCAGCATCTTGGGTCTGAAGATCCTGCAAAGTGAAAAGTGTCTTAAGGCTGTGTTTTCTCTGTGCTGAAGCTAATTTTGCACCCATTCCTGGGAACTTTTCTCACCTTTGTGTGATATGGTTCCTTGGCTGGAGGTTGGGCATGACCCCTTGGTACCTGGAGACTGTGGACTCCTCTTGTAGCTGGTGGCTGAAGAGTACAGCTTCTCCTTCTGCAGGCTCCTTCCCAGGGCTCCTCAGCTCCCACTACCACTTTTGGATGACGTGGGAAGTACTCAGACACCTATGAGTTATGTATTACCCTTGCTTGCCACTTTCCCACCATTGCCATCCCCATTTCAGTGCACAGCAGGAGGAGGGGGAGACCTTCTTCTATTTCCCTGAGCACATGGAATGCAAGGCTCCTTCATCCCTTTCTGGCAGCACTGTTGGTGATCAAGCCCTGGTCCTGAGATGCTGGCCATGAGCAGCCTGCAGCGAACCTACTCCTTGCGCTGGACAGTAGGACGTGTGGGTGGTGTCCCCTGCTCTGACACTGGTGCATGGCTGGGTAGGGCAATTCATTTCACCCCCGTTGCACTTTCTCTGCCACAGATGATCCAGCTTTGGCTGCTCTATTTAAAAAGTACTATCTCTGAGAACCAACGTTACCATTTGACACCTGCAATGATGAAGCAACCAAGCAAAAATCCTCAATAACGTCAGAAATAGTGCAGTGTCTCCAGGTGGTTTTTTTAATGCCTCTAGACTTTTCTCCAGCCTTTGCCCTTCTTGGTGGTTTATTACTTTCCCAAAATAGTTTTACTAGGAAAAACATTTTCCACTAGGTTTATTTTGAAGCCAGAGAGGCAAGCTGTTTATTTATTTAATTGGTCTTATGTTCCAACCAATAAATTAATCTTCTCTGTGTTTGATTTTTGAGCTAGCGAAACTAAGAGAAGGGGGAATGCATGCCAGAGATGTGGGGGTTTCTTTTTCATGTTTTATCAGTGCTTTCTTTAAAGAAAAAGCTTAATTAAGCATACCTTTTCCATTACAGTCTGTATAAATGTGTGGTGCCTAAAGAACATGAATTGGGCTTGAGAGTAGTTTAGAGTTTCTATGCAGCCCATCATTTTCTTTACAAAAACAATTCCTGCATATAATTATTTGGTTATCCAAATATATTTATCCTTTGCAACTTCATATGTGAGTCTTAAAGATTTTCCTGGAATTCTGCAGCCTAATCTTCCCCAGCATTCGGACTATATTCTTTTTCTTCCAAGCTTCTAAAATTGCGTGAGAGTGGAAGCTTTTTTCTTACTTTTTAAATCTAAATTTGTTTTTTATACTTCATAGGCCACAAAGCTTACACTTGTGTGTACAACCCGTCTGCAGACAAAACGAGAACAAAATATCCAGGGTTCATTAGTCAGACGTGGAGAATGGCTTGAAATGTTTAATTAAAGAAAAAACACAAAAGGCCCAGTGAATTAGATGTTCACAGGGTAACAGAGGTGGGTAAAAACTCTGTGAATAACATGCTGTCTGAAATGTAGGCTCCCTTCTTTGCCCTTAGTTCCCACCCATGTCTTTTTGCAAGGATGATCAGCCGATAAAATATATGACATCCTCAACTTTATATTTCTCATGGAAATTCTGCTGTGTTAATTCTTCTGCCTTCATGGTAGACTCTTTTTGTTCTCGATCTATTTTAGAGCTAGGCATTTCTTGAGTTGACAATGTACCTTTGTTTAAGAATGAAATCCTTCCCAGAAATGGCACGACCCTTTTGTCTTAGAACTGAAGCTTTGAAAAAGTCCATTCCCACTTAATTTTTACGAACGAGCTTGCATAGCCAAACTTGTGACACCCTTGCTAATCAGCACTCGCAAGCTTAAAAAAAAAAAAAGCACATGGAAAAGCAAGTGCTTTATTTCTCTTGCTGTTGCTGTAAAATCTTGGTGTATTTTTAAACCCTTCCTGATGATGCGTGCTTTTTGTGAGCTTCTCATCAGCAGAGAAGTTGAACAGAATAGAGGTTATTTCAGTTAATTACAGGGTGACGTTATAGCTCGAAATGGAGGATAAGGAATGAACAAGCACTTTTGAGCGCTCTGCCCATATTCCATTTTGTGCAGGCATGTTAATAGCTGTATCTGTTAGTATATTTTTAAGGCTGTGTTCAGCCTCAATAGGGTGATGTTTGTCTGCGGGCCTCCCTCTTACTCTGTTTGCGGCCAGTATATTTCTGACAATGCCTGCTCTGTCTCTGTGCCGTGAGCCGAACGGATGGCTTGTAAAGGGGACTACTGAGATGTTATACTGGCTTGTCAGTGATGCTCTTCATTTGTATTCTGCTCAGGGGGCCAAGCCACTGAGGAAGAGACGTGCCAGAATGCTCTCCTTACGAGAGCTTCTGCCCTCCTTAATTTTCCCTTGCACTGCTTTACCTTGGTGAGCCTTTCTCTTTCAAGGTGCAGCTGTTTCTGCAGGACGGGGCTTGGCTTTGGACCATGAGACAGCTGGGATGCGCAGTACCTCTGGGGTGTTTGGGGGTGGTTTATTTTTTGGCTGCGAAATGCAGCATTAGGAAACAGAAAGCTGCATCGAGAGCATCTGGTGCCTGCCCCCTTGTCCTGGCTGTGCGGGGGGAATTCGTGTGGGCAGAGAAATGCAAAGTACGTTGCAGGACTGTGCCCTGTGCAGAGCTGCTTCTAAAGCAATAGGTAGTTCAGCTTTTTAGGGAATGCCCTGGGAAACTCCGGCATTGGAAGCTCCCGAACTGCTGTTGTTTTAATTTGTAAGAGCTGGTTTTCCCCTGAATCTAAAAGGCTGCATGTTGGAGACTTGACTTGCTAATACAGTATGTTTTTCCCAAAATGATGCAGTGATGCATTCTCGGTGGTGAGGTAATGTGTCCTCACTTGCTCTGCTGCTTGAGATGGTGGCAGCCTTCAGGAAGAAGAAAAAATGTTTTCAGAATAGGAGGTAATTTTGCTCCTGAATTCTCAAGTACCTTCTCGTTAAAAGTGTTCTGGGTTTGTTCAGTGGTTTTCTGGAAAGTGAAGGGTGCTGGTTTACGTGCTGTCATCCTTTCTTGCTTTAAATGCAGCAGTTTCCAAGTCTGTTATGAGACAGTCCCATTTTGGGGACTGCTGATGCAGCAGCACACCCCCGTCGCCAGAGAGATCAGCCGCCCTTGAGTGATGTCCTTGTGTGCCGCACTGACAGGGGCCAGGCAAATGCTGCTCCTCTCCTGGCAGCCCATGATTAATGTAAAGTTCAACGGCACCAACTTTCACCTTCTGCTAGGCAAGTCATCCCCCCACCAGCCAGAGAAAGGTCTGACTGTTCTGGTGTTAGCTCCAGTCGGTGCTGCTGTCCACAGACTGGTGTGATTTTTCTCTCCTCCATCCTTTCTGCAGGTCCCTTTTGCCCTCTGGCCTTGCAGACTCCTGTGTAAAGGCCAGATCAAAGAGTCACCCTGGAAGGAAAACTCAGGACAGAGAAAAGGCAATTTTGGTGAAAATTGCAGGTCATACATCAGGTCAAATCTGTCCCCGATGGAGACAGTGAAGAAAATGTAGTGTTGCAGGAATAAATGCAGTTTGCTGAGACAACATCCATGGCTGGTTTTGATTGCTTCAGGGTCATCTGCATGGCTCCCTACAAACCCTTTCTGCACTTAAACTCACGTGGTGCTGAACTCTTTCAAGTAAGGAAAATGAAGGTCAGGAGGAGGTTGCTGGACATTGGCCAGGGCAAGTGCCTGATGGTTTGGGACCATTCCTGTTAGGAACAGGACAAAAACGTTTCTGACATGAATGAAGATGACCATTTCTTGTCCTGTACTACTAATTGCCTCTGAAGCTGTTACTGTCTGCCTACCTGCCTGTCCTGGAAGATGAAGGTCTAATTCTAGATAATCACAAGTTGAGTCAAAGTCAGTAAGAACTCCAGGATATATTCTTAAAGAAAACTCTTTACTCAGTCCCACTTCTGCAGTTTGATATGTACTGGAAGCAAAGGTCTTGCTTTCTTACTGAGTTTCACCATCTTTTGATATGGTGGCTGCTTCAGGATTCTGGTTATGTTGCTGCTGATACCAGGAAGAGAGAAATTTCTTGTTCTTGAAGAGCGTTTTTTGTGTGAAGGCCTGGTGACCAAAAGAAAGTTCAAACAAATCCAGCGAATAATGTGTCCTGGACCCTTGCTAAATAAATACGTGATGGCAGAGAAATCCTGTATCTTCCTGGGCCGTGAATGAATAAAAGCGGTTCCTAATTTCAAAACAAAGGGGGCTGGAAGGAGAAAAATAAATGCTGTCACAGCCATGAAACTAGCTATTTATCGTTTCCTTGCAGGTTATAGATCCTGTATACAGAGGGAGAGCAATGATGCGATTTTCTCACTAGCTCCTACCCAATAACTTTCATTACTTCTTTGCATCATCATAGACTGATGGAAAGTGAAATCCTATTAGCTTTTTTCCCTCATCAGTGATGGATGGGGAAAAAGAGTCAGTCAGTCAGCCTGTTTGCTCCCTGATTCATTTGGAACAGGGTATCAGAACGAGAGGTCACAGCATCCTCTGAATGGCGCAGGGTGATCTCTTGAGGTTCCAAAGCACTGTGGTTTCTGTGCAATAGGGATTTCTTCTTGTCACAATCACGGTGTCAGTGGAGCTTTCTTATGTAATTAGGAGGAACATGATCACCTTCAACCCTGAGAGCAAACGAACTTCTTCAGCAGCAGTTCCTATTACAACTGTGCACTGTGTGCCGAGGAGAAGAGGAATATTGTGGATTTTATGTGTCTAGGCAGAACACAGTCTGCAACTGTAAGTGTCACTTATTGTAAAGTAATCTTAGATGCTGGTGACTGGATATTTTTCATTTGTAATTTTCATTAGAAATTAAATTCCTCTTGGCCCCTCTGCATATTGGGGTTGGGTTGATGAGCAGATTCTCACAAATCTGTCCCTTGTCTGTGTTATGCGTCTTCCTTTTCTGCTTCACCCAACACCATACAAATTGATGGCAGGAGGACAGTGTGACTCAAATTGATATTTGTTAGGCCTTCTAGTATTCTCTCATATAGGAATTTTGCTATTTCAAAGATAATCTTTCAACAATAACTAAGGCATATGCAAAATTGTTAAACAGGTAAAGCAATCACCCTGCTTTATGACTCCCAGCAACAGGCCAAGGGATGTAGTCTGTGATACTGGCTAAGCAAGGTCTGTGAATTAACAACATTTGAATCGAGTGAAGTGTAGGTTAGGGTGGCTCTGAAAGAAGTATTTGAGTAAAGGATCAACTCTCTGTTCTGCATCTTAGGAAGACATCTTGGAATTAAATAGGCAGCCAAAATGCTCTCCTGACTGAAAGTTTTTGAGACTTAGGGGTGATCTCACTGCCTCTTTCTAATACTTTGACTTCTGGCTAGACTGAGCCTCTGATGCAGATGTCAGCATGTTCCCAATTATTATGGCAACGTCCTTGAATGCAGCCATTTCCAGTCAGACAGTTCTGTACAGTTGAATATAGCAAAGTGCTCTTTCAAACCCAGTAAGAGTTTCTTCCAGCTGACATAGCATTTGTTCCCAAAGTAAATTCCAGTACAATTTTTTTTTTCCTCTTTTTTCTACTTTCTCTATTCCTTTCTCCTGAAGCCATTTCAGGGAAGAGAAGTCACATACCTTGTATTGGCATCTGAAAAACTCAACTGAATATGAATTCACGGTTATTTTTGCAGTTGATGTTCTGTGCCATTTTTGGCAAAAGTCTTTTCCACAGACTCATCTATGGGAGGAGAGGGGATCTCTGAGTGCCCTTGGTTTGGGATGTTGTCATTTACAAGTTTGCCTTTCCTCCCCTTTAGAGCTAGCTGAGCTGTCTCCCTGGCTGTAGAAATCCTGCTGTAATGTATCTGTTGGCATTATTACATTGAAAAACAGAAAAGTGGCTCTCTGCTTGCCTGATAATGTTCTTTTGTTATGAAAAAATTTTGCCAGAATCAGCCCATCTTCTATTGCCGTATTAAGTTTCCAGAATAATAATGGATGCTGAGTTCCAAATATTTAGAGTTCTCTAATTAAAAGAAATTATCTTTGCGGTCCACAGCAGGGGAATTGTGTGTGCCTGCCTTGCCCTCCCAGCCCCAAGGGGGCTGGAACAAACACTGCGGTGTAAGAAAGCAACTGCTGATCTCCTGTACCATGCAAAAGGCCCATGAGCTATGGGATGGCACTGCCCAGGTTTTATAATATTTTCCAGAGAGGCCATGCCCTGCCAAGAGAAAATCCAGTGAAAATGGGCAAATGCCAAACCTGAAAGGTAATCTGAAAGGTTATGGTTTCATACTTGCACAAAGTTAAGCCTGATGTTTCAGTGAGGATGAAACACGAACTGTTCCTCTCTGGTAGCATCCTAAGTTGTATTTTGGGGAAAAAAATAAAAAAGGAAAACAAAAAGGTGTCTCTAGATGCAGGGCTAATGATACAGCTTTTAGAGCAGTGTTACTGACGTCCCATAGACTAACATCAGGGAGAACCCTAAAGCATGTTGGAATGCTGTGCTCCCTTATATAGTAAAGGAGGTAGCCAAAATCTTTTAAGAAGAGAAACCTAAAATCCATCTGAGACCTCTTGTGCCAGTGCTGTAGAGCATCCTCTCTTTGTGACTGGCTGCATTGATTGTGAATTAGCTGGAAATGTAAGGGTTTCTGGGTGAGGTGCAGTGTACACAGGTAAACGTTACGGTGCACACGTACAAATCTTACTATGCTATTTGCAGAATAAATCTTGCAATTCCAGCCAAGCCCTGAGCTAGCCTTGAGGCTGCCTGGCCAGCTGGCACAGAACGTGCCCCTGGCACAGCCTGCTTAATCCCAAAGTGGACATTGATGACAGGTGTCTCTCTCCTTTCCTTTGGACAGGGGGATTGAATGCACCCTCAGTAAGTTTGTAGATGACACCAAACTAGGTGGGAGCGTTGATCTGCTTGAGGGTCGGAAGGCTTTACAGAGGGATCTGGACAGGTTGGATCAATGGGCCAAGGCCAATGGGATGAGGTTTAATAAGGCCAAGTGCCGGGTCCTGCATTTTGGTCACAGCAACCCCGGGCAACGCTACAGGCTTGGGGCAGAGTGGCTGGAAAGCTGCCTGGCAGAAAAGGACCTGGGAGTGTTAGTGGACAGCCGGCTA
>VXBJ01004008.1:89836-180233 GCA_013400055.1 Nycticryphes semicollaris | reverse complement strand
TTTTTTGTTGTGTTTTTGGGTTTTTTTTGTTTTTTAATGTGGTTGGACTCGATGATCTCAAAGGTCCCGTCCAACCACTGAGATTCTGTGTGATCCTTTGACACTGCTGGGAAATGGGAGTGATGTGTGGTTAAGATTACTGTTGTTCTGCTAAACTTATGTCAGTTGCATCCTGTCCTTAGTAAAAGGCACTTCCCCGCCATCATGTTGACCCAGATAGCACAAACCATTTGTGACTTAATTTTCAATATTAATTAGGTACTTGCAGCATGTAAAGTTTGCTGTGGCTCCTATGGGTATAATAGTGCTGTAGCTCTTAGTGCTTATAGTTGTAAAGTTGAGATTCCTAGAAACCTAGGAGAAAAGGTTTTGGGTTGGAGGGGGAATGTCAGGAGGTTATCAAGTTGTCCTCCCTGCTCCTGGGTATGATCAGCAATACTTGAGTCATTCATCACTGATATTAACCTACTCTGTTTGAAGAACACTATACAAAATCTGTTCCTGTGCTTTGTTATCATTATATGTAGCTTTTATAATGTTTGATCTGAGTCGTTCTTGCTCCAGTTTCAGCCCATTGTTCCTTATCTGCCATGGTTATGGGGAACAGATCGTTCTATTGACTTTTGTAGCACGTTTCTATGTACGTAGAAGTGTATTATCACCCTGCCCGTAGCATTGTCTCTAGATGGAAACAACACAATTTTCTTTAACCTCTCCTCACAAGCCATGTTTTCTAGATATCTTTCTTGTTCTTTGACTTCCCTTCCTTTGGTGCCCGTATTTTATTTTAAAGAGCTCGGAGCAGGAGATAATACCTCATCTGGGGCCTTATGCGGAATGATGACCTGTATTATAGGTGATGTGTGATCCTGTTTGTACATCCCAGTGTGTGCAGTTTTCAGAACAGCATGTTCGCCTTGTGGTCTGCTTTTCCCCAAATCTTCCTCCGAAAAGTGGTTGTCTGAACAGTTTTCCCCAAACTCTGTTTGTACAGTTGGTTGTTGCTGAGTATGTGTAACATCTGTACTCCGAGCCACATTGAATTTCAAAGCATGTCTTCAAATGATGAAATAATCTCATATAATCTTGTCCTCCAAGTATACTTCCGTTCCCTCCAGAATTGCGTGCTGCGAATTTTAATGAGTGTCCACTGCTTCTTCCTCTCCTTCACTAATGTCAGCGTGTAAAAGAACCAAGCAAAGAAAAAAAGGGGGAAATCTACTTGACATCTCTTTTTGCTTTTACAGTGATCCATTAATGACAGTTTCACAGGTACTCCATTTGTTGCTAGTTTCACCAAGACTCTGCTTCCTTGACTGCTTGTGGGAACATCTGTGGATGCAGCAGCCAAAGAGATATGGCTATATGAGTAGAAAAACCTATAAAAACATTTTCATATGCAGGGATCTGGAGGATTCCTGAGAAGTGAAAACTCATGGGATGCTAATACAGGAGCTTTCTCTTCAGCTTGACTATTGTCAAGTTGCAACAGTGAATGATTGTCCAAAATGATGTTGGCCTAAGTGCAGGTTCCTCACTTGAAAATCTCAATTTCAGGTAAAAATCATGCAGGGAAATGTAAGAGAGTCGTAAACATAAAGACTTTGGAAGTTGATAAGTAGCAAATATTGGTAAGGCCACATTCCTAGTTTCAAACGTTTAGGACGAAGACGGCACCCCCATTTCCCCCATGGCCACCACCAGGCAGGAAGAGCTGGGAGTGAAGGCACATGTGAATAGTTGCTGGCATTCGGGACTGTTGGCATCGAATGTTGGCAAGAAAGGCATGTTAAATGGCCCCATAGGCCTGAAAGTTAATATAATTCAGAGACTGAAGACAAATATAGGTTTGAGTACTATATATATCCTCAAATGCCGTGCCAATGTGTGGGTTTCACAGTAGGTACTTTCCATAGTACTTTTGCACTTCTTTATATGTCTTAGATGGCGACAGCAGGGGAGAATGGAGTTAGCATGCACAGCACTGACAAATGCTCAAACTGAAATAATCCTGAAAAAGGGTCTTTGTGCCACTTTGTCTTTGGGTTTCTGATGATAATAGCAGATGTCTGTGGTGATGGAAGATGCAGGCTCCTGCTGTGAAAGACTGTAATAATGAGAATCATTTGATGAGCTGATGCCATTTCATTCATGCTGATGAGTTGATACTTTAAGGATACAAGTAATTACAGCAACTTTCATCAGATTTAGCTTAGGTGCTACTGGAATTGATTCCAAGAGAGGCAGCTTGTGTGGACTGAAAAGTAACTAAGATGTGATATGGCTGGGTGCGCTATCTTGCTGGCTTTATTTCTCATTCCTTCTCCATCTCTGTTTCCCCATCTACTTAGCACTGATTTTATGTGAAGTATCTCCTTAGTCTTGATGCGTTCTGCAGTCTTTAATGTTTAAGGTTGCCTGGCCTCATTCTGGTGGCATGATTATCATAAGTATAAGGAAAACAGTCTTCTTGTTACATGCAAGTCCTACAGTGACACTCTGGCAGAGTCACACTGAAAAACTACCCGCCTATTGCTGCAAAGCCTGTGTGCACCTCCTCGCCTGCTTCTGACTGTGCTGGGAGAAACCTGGGGGGCCTGTATAGGATGAGAAACGCATTGGCTGGGACTAACGCTGCACTTCACAGCTGCCATTTGGAGCTTGTGGACTGGAAACCTTCCAGGGAAGGGGTACTGATACCGGAGTATCTTCACACATCGCTGCTAATCACGGGAAGGAGAGTGCCTGAGGGAAGGACAAAACTCCATAAACAACTCTGAGATGGAAATACGTGCAGCAGTCCTTTCAGTTGTTTTGACCTCGGATAGGCCAGCAGGAGGTCTGTAGCAAGATGTTGCTTTCTCTAGGTCAAGGAAAATGTTTGAGGAGTAATCTCCTTCTGCTTTAGTTTGCTTTTCATTTTTGGGAAGCATTGAAGAATAAATGGGCAGTAGATATTGTTTCATGGCCAGAGCCCTGGGGGAAGCGGGTGTCTCCCTCAGCATCCTTGCAGCCAAACTGAGGAAGTGTGGCCTGGACAATAGGGTAGTAAGATGAACTGTAGTTCACCTTAGGTAGGTAGTAATTGTGAGCTGGCTGAAGGATAGAAGCCAGAGAGATGTGGTCAATGGGATGGAGTCTAGTTGGAGGCCTGTATCTAGTGGAGTCCCTCAGGGATTGGTACTGGGACCAGTATTATTCAATATATTCATCAACTACTTGGATGAGGGAGTAGAGTGCACTATCAGCAAGTTTGCTGATGACACCAAACTGGGAGGAGTGGCTGACACATCAGAAGGCCGTGCTGCCATCCAGAGAGNAGCATCTCCTTTAGGAGGAAAGACTGAGGGAGCTGTGTCTCTTTAGCTTGGAGGAGACTGAGCGGTGACCTCATGAATGTTTATCAATATGTAAAGGGTGAGTGTCAGGAGGATGGAGCCAGGCTCTTCTCAGTGATGGTCAGTGATAGGACAAGGGGCAATGGGTGCAAACTGGAACATAGGGGGTTCCACTTAAATATGAGAAAACACTTCTTCACGGTGAGGGTGACGGAACACTGGAACAGGCTGCCCAGAGAGGTTGTGGAGTCTCCTTCTCTGGAGATGTTCAAAGCCCGCCTGGACGCGTTCCTGTGTGACCTGATCTAGGTGTTCCTGCTCTGGCAGGGGGATTGGACTAGATGATCTTTCAAGGTCCCTTCCAATCCCTGATATGCTGTGATTCTGTCATTTTGTGTGAATCTGGTAGCTGTGCTGCTCCATGGTCACCTGCCTTCCTGACGAAACTGCAGGCAGTGACTGCTGCAGGCAGCAGGTGCCCTACTGTCTCTGACAGCTTTGGCTCTGCTTTGTCTGGAGATAGAATAGAATATAGAATAGAATAGAACAGAACAGAACTGGTCTCTTTTAGTTGGAAGTGACCTACAAGAATCGTCTAGTCCAACTGCCTGAGTGCTTCAGGGCTGATCAAAAGTTAAAGTGTGTTGTTAAGGGCATTGCCTAAATGCCTCTCAAACGCTGACAGGCCTGGGGCATTGACCATCTCTCTAGGAAGCCTGTTCCAGTGTTTCAACACCCTCTTGGTAAAGAAATGATTCCTAATGTCCAGTCTAGAACTCCCCTGGTGCAGGTTTGAACTGTTCCCACGTGTCCTGTCACTGGATACCAGGGTGAAGAGGCACCTCCCTCTCCACTTGCCCACCTCGGGAAGCTGTAGAGAGCCATGAGGTCACCCCTCAACCTCCTTCAAAGTAGACAAACTCAGAGCCTTCAGCTACTCCTCACAGGACATGCTTTCCAGATCCCCCAGATCTGTAAGTAGTTGAAATAAACACCCTTCTCTTTGCCCGTAAGATCGTGCCTTGAGTTTCTTACATTAAGAAGGACTGGGTGTCATCTGTCCTACCAGCAGGTCCACCAACCTGCAGGACATAAGTCTGGAGGAGCAGAAATGGGCCACCGCTGTGGGAGGGCAGAGTGCTCCTTCTGTGTCTTTCCTTGCGTGGCAGCCGCAATTAAATGGTGGCTGTGAAACGGAGGCGGGCAGGAGCGCGGCATTTTTGGAGTGCTACTGGTGAATGTGTCAAGGAGCTGCTGGCCTTCACACCACCCCGGCAGCAGCGGCCCCATCGTGAGACCGGCGCTATAATTAGCTGGTGGCAATCAGCAGCCACTTGCTTCTCTCGCAGGGACTGAGACTGTCCAAAGTGGTAAATACACACATTTATGGGATTTTGGCTTTAATAACTTAAGTATTTTCCTGATGCCAAAACCAACTGTCCTTCTTAACCTAGATTTCAGACTGATTTGTGGTTTTATTTTTGTAATTCAACAAATCGGTCTTTGCTTGCCCCGAGTAAATTGTAGAAGATGTGTTGAAGCATTAAGAGGCCATATTGATGGTTCTGTGCAACCCCTTCAATTTATAGTAAGCTTTCTTCTAATTATAAGACCTCAGTGACTGGAATATGTACAGAACCCTTTCTGAAGACAGTCTCAGTACACCCTTGTCCCCACCATGATTGTCCGCCCTGCCTGAACTACTTGGGAATGCAGGAACCCTTAGGAGTTTGGAAGTTCCCTTTTCACTGAAGGCATTTTCTGTACTTTATGTGGTAAGATCACTTTTATCTAAGATTGCTTTCACCACTGATGGATGGGACAAATTATGTACACTCCACTCTCTGCCTATCACCGTTTACCTGTCTCTGTTTTATGGAGAAGAGATTGTGATACTGTGTGCTGCCGAATGTTGCTTTTGCAGGAGCTAAAGCCAGGGGAGGAGGATATCACATCCTGTTCACTCTGTTTTTATTAACCATATGATAGGCCAGTACATCAGGATTTTTAATAGGTCCATTAACTGACCTTCTAATAGGTCATCTGGCAAGTTATCCATTTCCAATTTTTCTGTGGTGGTAGTAAATGTCCTGCAGAGTAAGGACGTAAGCTAGTGCAAATTGGTGGCTTCTCTGAAAGTTCTTAGTATTAAATCTATATTCCACTATGTTCTTTCATCAAAAGCTTTCAGTCTTTAGAAGCAAAAGAAAGCCATGGAAAACTCCATCAACTGGGAATGGATAAGTTTCATTTTAAAACTACAATGGTTTTGTGAAACTTTCTTTACCCAGATGAATAAATGTGTCTTCTATGAGATTCATTCCAGTGTTTCTCTGGGTTTTTTTAAATATTTCTTTAATTTATGATACAGATGCTGGTAATATTTTCTTCTATGTGTCAAAGACATGAATACTGATTTCTATACATGTTCACTCACATATTGCTTGCTTTAAGAATAGAAGAGCAGCTCTTCTTTGAAACTGGAAGGCAGAAGTTTGGATATAGGGTTGAACAAAGTATATTAAATCACACCCTCTCAGTCTTGCCATCTTGTTTCATGACCCCAACTGTTGTGTTTATCTTCTCAGTGAAAGCTAAGAGGTGCTTTTTTTGTTTGCAATGCAAAGGCCAAGAGCTGGCCTAACATCCCTTCCCCTGTCTGAAAATATTCACTGTACTTCAGGATTTGGGTTTTTTTTTTTGTTGCTGGCATGTCATCCTATAGTGCTAGCACTTCTCTGGCAGTTTTTAACAACACAACCCTGGGAAAAGGAGAATGAGATCTCACATCTTGGTGAGCAGGGTAGGATCCAGAAGTCTGCATCATATCAGCCTGAGCAAGACGAATTTTGACCTGATTCTATCAAACTCAAATGCTAACAGTAGGAGCTTGAAATGGGAGCTCCTTTTTGTGTCTGCACCTGCAAGGTGCTATCAGCTGCCCTGCATTTGGTTGGAGCAGGACAAGCAGTGAACGTATGGAAGTATGTTGGGTACTAAAGACCTTTGGGGGCCTTTTTTCCAAGGTTTGGTTTGGTTTGGTTTGTGGTTTTTTTTTAAACCTTACCAAATATAGTGCTGAGGTTTGACTATTGTGGAACGTGGGTTGTGCCCTGCTGGTCCTTCTTTGCAGCTGTGATGAGCCCTTAGAGCACAGCTCTCCAGGCTTTGCGTTTAGTTCAGGGTTACCGGTCTGCGTGGAGTCTCATCTGATCCCTGTGCACTTTGTACAGCCCCCATCTCTCTTACTTTTTCATATAAATGTCTGGAAGAGCACACAGCGAGCTCAGTGGGTCTGTGCCTGGATCTCTATGGTGCAGCTTTGAACCATTAATCTCTCCTGTATTGCCGATGTACATTATGAAGCATGAAATGACATCATAAGGCTTTAAAGCCAATGCTGTCAGATAACTTTGCAGTCTTATCTTTCAAAGTCAAATGTTTTCGCTTCAAATCCACACATATGTTATAATCCTGAGCACCTTGTTAGTCCCCATCTCTTCCCTTTGTCTGCCCTCTTTCATGAATTATTCACCATTTCATAAATAAATAAGGATACAAGTACATTTTGGGAGATTTTGCAAATGTTGTTTATAGAATGAATTTGCCTGTACAAAAGATAGCTCTAAAAATTATTTGGCATCACATAATAATACTGTAATGGTAAGTACCTGCTTCACACCCAGGTTGGTGTAACCCTAAGGACCAGATCAGGACTTTTTAGGAGGAAGTGCAGTTTGCAATGTATGATAGGAGAAGCGTCTGCTGCCTGACATACTGTGGAAATAATGTACAGCCTTTGTGGCTGTATTTCTAGCATGCAACAGCCAGATACACCACAACAAGCAGAACTGCTCTTCAGTGTCATGGAAATTCCGTAGTGTTACGGCTTAACAGAAGGACAGGGCCATCTCCTTGCTGAGACATTTGGTACTCAAACCCTCCAAAGCAATTTTCATTAGACTGTACCATGTGCTTCACGTTCTGAGTGTTTTATGCTGAGGCTGGCACAAACCAATTTGTTGACGCTCTGTTTACCTTGTACTCCATACCGTGCTGTGCTCCAGATAGCAAAGGAAAGCATTGTGCCTGCTGCCCTCATTGCCTGGGAGAGGGATTAGGATGGGAAGCAGAGCATCCACTATAGCTGGAGCTGCCGCCCGTATATCTGCTGCTCATATAACCGGTAATCTCCTACGTTCAGCACGAAGCATCCGGAACAAAGCGTTACCCACGCTGTTCCCCTGCTGACATCCATCATTCCAGGTCCCATCTGCTCACAGGTTTCCAGGGCATCAGCTGTATTCCCAGCTGCTGGTCCTCTCGCGTATCGCTCAGGTCATGGGACAGCCTTTGTGAAGAGTTGCCCAGTAACTTTATCCTAAGGGCTGGCAAATCACTGCTTCCAAATGTAACGCCTTAGATTTTCCTACTTGGATGTAGATGTGTGTGTATATTCATCTAATGCAATATATAATATCGTACATGTGGTATGAAAAATACCTAGAAAAATAATTAATTTGCCATGTGCTGCTGTGCTAGGCTTCTCTTTCCTCACCTGACGTGCACTCTCAGCATGATTACAGTCTTTTAATGTCTTCAAGTGTTAGGCTAATTTTTCAGTCACTTAACCTGCCATGGAAATATTTCTCTTCTCTGGACTTCCAAACATCTCTGCTTCAAGCCAGTCAAAGGTGCAATTTAAACAGCTGTAATTGTAGTCACATTCTTGGACTGCTCCTGAACACAATTTGCAGTGCAAGAGAAGTGGGAATTTTTCCTTTCCCGTGGGACTTGTAGCACTTCCATCTTACCTTGGAAAGGACCCAAGATACCAATTTTTAACATTCTTACTCTCTTCACAAGGAAGTGTAAGTATTCTACATCTTCAAAGAGGTTTCAGCGTCCTCCAAGCCTTGTTTCCATCATACTGAAAGGATAAAAAAAGTACTCATGCTAGGATTTGATAAGCTGTCTGATGAGTTTCCAGGAAGGTGACATATGGACAATGCAGGACAGTGGACTGTAAAGGTGGCTTTTTTTAACATTTCTGTCTTGCCATCCAAACCCAGCTGTGGCTTTACCACCTCCATACAGTCCATGTTTCAAACTCGTGCTGGAATCACCTTGTATCCTTTTCCTCCCCATCGTATATTCCAATTCATTCTCTCAGACTGCTACGCACTGATATAAGGAGACTCTTTAAATTTGGCAGGAAGAATGTGGCTGCTGTAAAGTCTCTAATGCATCCTTCTGTATTTTACTCATCACTGACGGGGGATTTGGAGAGGGTGGAGATCTGAATAAAGTGTGTAAAATTTGCTGCCAACAGTATGATAATTAAAGAAGAGAAGATAACAGTATGTGTAATAATATTGTTACAGATGCACAAAGCAGGGTTGATCTTAGTGTTAGAAGTTGGGTATTTCTGAGCTGTGTGCCTTTAAGACCTACATAATGCTGCTTCATTATGTTAGGGTTTTTCTTTTGAATTTCCAGGTTCAGAAAGTCAAGCTTGCTTTTTTTTTTTTTCTCTTTTCTTTTCTTTATTCTCCCCTTCCCCTGATGGCACTCTCAAAACCTGTGGGTATTTGTGTGAAAGAAGACTCACTGCCTATAAGATGTTATGGTGTGATAAGACGTGTTGCAGTAAATACGGGTTGAATCATGTGGACTTCACTGTCGCAGAGATAGCACGGGAGAGCTGACTTTGTAACACCGGCTTTTTGACGAAGGACGAGCTGGAACTAATTTTTTTCTCTATTGCTCCCTGACATCTGGTGGCAGGACCAGGTAATGCAGTTAATTTGCTTTAAATCTTGCCAAGAGGGTCGCTCAGCCGTTAGACTTTTCCAGCAAAGCTGCTGAAGCTTCAAAGAAGCTAACTTGGCTCTTGGCATTGTATTTTGGTGTGGTCTTTCCCGCGGGTAGGAACACTCCTACGAGGATAGGATTTGAGCAGGCCAGACCCTTCAATAAATTGTGTTAATATATGTCACACTAGAAATTAAATGGTAAGCCTGAGTTACACGGTGCATCTTATTTTAAAAGGTTGCCAGTGAAATTTCAGTAAGAACTGCTTTGATGATGTAAGCTTGGTGATAGCAATGCTGCAGAAGAAGTGAAGGCTTTTGGCTGTCTCTTCAATATTTTCTTACTCTAACAGTTAATTCTCAAATGAGCTACAGTTTGCTGTTTTGCTCTGAGAAAATGGCAAAGCCTGAAAATAAAATTACACTGTCATTCGCCGCAAGAAAGAGAATTTTTTTTGCTTTCACTTGAACTGATTGAGTCCTTTCTGTTCCTTTCCATTCCTCCCCTGCTTAAGTGCTGAGTAGAGACTGAAATGAGGGTAAACCAAGCAAAACGGGCAGCAGATGCACATATGCATATGGCAGGTGCAGCAGTTTATGAGCTCGCTGCAGTTCCAGCACAGGGGCTTGAGGTCTGTGTGTGGCTGCCGACAAGGTGCCAGTGAACCTCCTCCTAAGTGATACTCAGGTGCTGTGTCACTCACAAATAACGAGGTTTCCCTGCGAAGGTCAGTAGCAGGAATAGGTGGATAAAGTCTTGTCAATAGGAAGGGCAGCTTGCTTTGCAATGGTTTGGTTTATACCTGTTTCTGCCTTATCACTTAGTGAGAGTGGTGGGATCTCAGCGCGGATGTAAAGTGACAGTGATTAATTTTGTGGTGCAGACTGCAGGTTGCACTCCCATTCCAATTTCAGGCAGAGTGCTTGAAAATCCATGTTTCTTTTCTTTCCCAGTCTCCACTCCTGAGGTATGAAACCAGCCAGCTAATACTGGGAAGCGTAATCCCCACTGTTTCTTAGCTGTACAGTGAGAAGCACTATGTTTAAGAAGGAGCTTTTCCACTATGACTCCTGGTTTTGCACTCTGTGCCATCTTGCCAGTTCTTATGTGGCAATGGCATGGCATTATCAGCAGCTCATCCCATGTTTCTCTGGAAATCAAATGAGCTAATTACTTCAAGTACTTTCTTTTTATTTTCTTCCTTAGATATTTTGCTTGCTTGTTCCAAAGCCCCCTCTATACTGGATTTTGCCTAAGAGGTTTCCCAGCTTTACTTCTCAGGCACAGTTGCCATTTATTCATCACCAAGGCTTTTCTGGCAGAGTAGGTGGCTGCATATTCCAGTTCTCAATGTTTGTTGCTAGAGGACCTGAAGCCAGGGCAGAGCTGGAACAAGGATGGGTCTTCAAACATCCCTACTGGCTGCCCCCCGCCTCTCCCCCCAAAAAAAAAAAAACAAAACCAGAAACCAACCCAACCAAAAACCAAAAAACCCTGAAACAAGGTTTACTTCTGTTGGCATTACAGGGCTGAATTCTTGTGTAGAAGCGGCTTTAGGAAAGACTGACCATGTTCAGCAGATGGGACGGTTTTGTGGCAACCTGAATTCCACTGAAGCCCTGATATCCATGTATGTCCTACTGAAATACCTGTGCATCTATGGTCCTATAGGAAAAGCAGAGCAGAGGGACTGCAGTTGACTTTAGGCTGCCCTGAACGTGGCAACTGGCTGATGGTCGTTGGTAACTGATGATGCTAAAGCCTGCCTCAGAATTCACAGCACAGGAGACTGTTAGATATCTTGTGGCAGAAGAAACATGTTGCAGAGCTACTGTTGAGGTGGAACTGGCTTTCACCATGGTGCTTTGCAAAGCAGCCATGGTTACAAGCAGTTTTTGCTAGCAGACCTGGTTACAAGGGTGCAGGGGGCAGTCAGGGACGGGTCTCAAGCAACATGCTGCAATCACACTAAGCACAGGATTGGTCACCACTGAAGTACGGGCTTAAGCTCTGCCTGAACTGACACTGACAAATTCTTGCCACAGTCTTCTGCCTTCTCTTAAACAGGCAAAATCCCAGCCATGTCCTGCCTACTCCAGGCAGTACAGATGGGTTCACAGAGGCGTTTTAGGAGGAGAACAAAAATGCTCCAGCACAGCAGGAGATACGGTACCTTTGGACCAAGCATCTTATCTTGAAGGGCAGCTGCATGCTGTCACACTTGCTTTGGCTGATAGAGCCAGGCTGTGACCAAAAGGGCTAAGAACTGCAGAGAAAGGTGTCAGGGCAGAAAAAGACAGGAACATCAGGATACTTGAGCTTACCGTACCTGTCCTTTGCGGTTTGCTTTGGAAAGTTTTAACAGAAATCACACCACAGGAAGATACCCAGATTAGTACTGCCCTTCCTGCTTTGTCCTGTCATTGGTAAGAGCATGAGTATAACCCATTGTTTTGGAAGTATTTTACACAGGGACATTGGTGATAATATCTGCAGAACCTTTTTCTAGCTAGACTGTCACAGAGGCGCTTCATCCTCATTCGTAGCGTCACTGTGCCATCCCATGCTGTAGAAAAGAAAAAAAAAAAAAAGGCCCTAAAGATTAAAACCTGTGTTTTACAAGGATGTTTAGTAGTCTGAATTATACCCAAGCCCATTATAGCTTATTGAATAAAATATTTACCATATGTGCTTTCCCACTGTGAAAGACAGCTAGACTTGATTAGATGTTTAAATGCTCAAATGTTTTGAATGAGGAATCGAGATGAAGCTCTTGGTTGGTGGCAGAAGGCAGCAGGAAGGACAGTATGTGCCTGTGAACTGCTGCAAGATCTCCCGAGTAATAACACTGCACTCTGCAAGCTTTTGTGTTCAAAATGACTTCATCTCAACCTACGTAGCAATCATTTCCTGCTCACCAGTGAATAAGCAATCATCATATGAAAGTAAGCTCAATCCTTTTGTGGGGAAAGAGCAAGTGGATAGATCTTGGGTTTTCAGGGAATCCAGGGGAGTCTTGTCCTACTTCCTGCCATGTCCCCTTCATATCAACTGCCACCTCCTCTGTGTGGCGAAGAGCATTTTCTGCTCTGTCTCCTGTCAGCTGGCTTTTGTGTGGATGGGAATAAACTTGGTGTGCTGAAATGTTGGGTTTCATGTAGTGCAATAGCTCCAAATTCTTCCACAGTGTACCCCCCACCTTAGTAGAGGGGTTGTTTCGTGGAACTTCAGTATCGCGGAGCACCCTGGAGTAGTTAACACCAGTCACTTCTGTAAAAAGCACTGATTTTGGGTATTTTAGCTATATTTACTGCAGTTCAGCAATTGGGTCTAAGTAGTGACAGTACATGGCATATGACTTGAGAGCCAGGAGCAGAGCCTATTTGTGAGAATGTCCCAGCATGGCTTGCTTTTAGCATCGCTCTGAGGAAAGTGAGCCACCATAGAGCCAGGAGGGGTTTGCACTTGCTTCTTTTTATACAGAACATGCCTCTGCATTGGAATGGAAGATTTTGATTTAAAAGCTTCATTTATCAGTTGGGAGAGATTTTTTTTTCCTGTCCAGTTATAATTATTAAAATAGGTCAAGGTTGAGATCCAGATCATCCTAAATCACTTCCCCTTTAAAGGCAAATGTCTTCCTATGTGGCCCAAGGGACTGAAATCAAGTCTGACAAGGTGCACAGACCTGCATTTTATTCTTGGCTTTTCTGCCCTGCCTCTGTTATTTTTTTTTCCTTCATCTGGAGATCGGTGCTTACCTTGCACTGCTGTTATGGGGATTAATTAATCCCTCTATTTGCACAGCCCTTTCAACATGCCCAAATGAAATGCTGGTACTTTAATTGCCTGGTGGCTCTGTGCAGCCTCCTGTGACAGCAGGGTCTGAAAGCCAAATGGATGGGCAGAGCAAGGTCCCTCCCCCGAGCAAGCAGCCAAGGCCACCACCTCAGAAGTCATCCAATGTGCTACCTTTTGATGTCTGCCTGCCCCACCTCCCAGACAACCCAAAAAGAGGGGGACACCATCCCTGACGTGACCTGTGGTTTGTCCACAGGCTCACCTGGGGCTCGTGCAGACTCCTGAGCTATTTTCTCTGCCCCATGGCTGGAGGAGCCTCTGGACGAGGAGCTGCCTGTGCTGGGGATGAGGCTGCCATGGGAAAGTCTTCTTCAGCAATATTAGCTTGCACGTTGCAGATTTGCTGCACATCTGGCACTGATTGCTAGAAATTTGGACCTAAATCTGACCACCAAATGGCTATATTGATTTACCTGTTGGTGTTTGGAACACAAGAGGGGATTTCGCTTTTGCTTAGAAGATGTCAAACCACTACATCATGTGCAAATGGCTGAGGACAAAATGGTCACTTAGGCATCTTAAAGGTGAATTATCAACTTTATCTGTAATCTTCAAGGCATTTAAGGCCATAAACCAGATCACTGGTGCAGTCTTTAGAGGGCAACAGGGTTTGTGTATTTTTTTGGCAGAGGGCTGTCTTATGTACTTGTGATCTCACCTACTTCCATTTTCTTTATTAAATTGCTGACTACATTGTTATAGAAGGAAGGGTTGGTTCACAGTAGAACAGGGGATGATTAAGGGCATAACAAGGATATTAACCAGATGTAGTCACAGCAATAAGCATTTACATACCAGTCACTGATTTTCTTTGCATCTCCACTTACAACAGAGATGGACTAGTAAAACATTCACAGATGGGCTGTAAAATATCAATAGAAAGATTGTGGTGCTGTTTGCTCTTTCATTTCCTTTTGTCTTTTCATTTGCTGCTTTAGTTTAGTGCTCTTCATTTTTTGTCTTGTCAGTCTCTATTTCCTCTGTTTCGTGTTGGCAAAATTATTTCTAAGTGAGACTGGCTGCTAACATGGTGCTGCTCATGAGTGTTGCTCCCAATTGCCAGCAGCCCATGGTCTTGGTGAGGCTGGCTTTATGGGAGCTGCAGAAAACGCAGTCCATAAAGGGACATGGGATGATAAGCCAGAAGACAGAATTCACTTTGCTGTCATCATGACAGTGGATCCTTTTCCAATGATAGATTCAGGACACTTGGATGCCAGTGGGAGGAAGCAGAGTATAAGAGAACACAGAGAGGGAAAAGCCTCCAGAACAAAAACATTGGAGTTACTAATCATGTGTCAGGAAACAAATTTAGGATGACAATGCTGCGTGGACAGTGGTGGCTGTGGTCAGCCTGTGGTGGCCTGCTGGAGCAGTGGTGTGGGCTTTCCCTTGAGAGCAGGAAGAATATGAAAAGGACATCTTTCTTAAGTTGTCTAAGCTGAAGAACTACTGCATAGGTATAGCTTTCAGAAAATTCATCTCAGGCATGAGAGAGGGACTGTGGGGAAGACTTGAATTACTCCACTTCTTTGAAGAAGAAAAACAAAATATGATTGTAGATATAAAAATCCATCCAGGAACACCATGGTGCGCCTGCATGTTGCTGGTGCTAATACCAATCTGGCCAGGAACATGCTTACTACACATCGTCTGAAAGATGTGTTTTGATCCTATAAGAACTGAATGTGACCAATCTTTATTTTGTCAAGTCTATGCTGCATTAAGCATTCCTGCTAAATGGAGGATTTGTTGGTGACTCAGAGCCATGGGAGCTGTGCTGCGAGACCTGTATGTTGACTGGGAAATCCGAGCTTGGAGCTGACAGACGCAGCCCCAATCTCGTGTTGGAGTGATACCAATGTGTTGTGAGGTGCGGATTACTGTCATTTCCATCTTTCTCCATGTACTTTGCCACAGTGTAAAGGGTTTATAGATGGCCTTTGATATAAGGCAGCATCTGTAAGAGGGTGACGGATAATGATTGATTAGCAGCAGAGCTGGCTGCCCGTGCATGTGTCACTTCAACGTATGCTGACCTGCCTTCTTCATTTAAAGCTGTATGCCCTTTGCTTTCCTCCTGCCATGTACTACGTTTCACAGAATAACCCAGAGCCTTCTCAAGGGCAGTCCCTTAGTCATCAGGTTTCTCTTGGTCATCCCTGGAGCAATTTTATACCTTCCTGACAGTGTCCCTCATGCTAGCTACTCTGATGCGAGCTCCTCCTCCAAAAAAAAAAAAAATTAACATGGTTGCCTTAGGTAATGTTCATTCTGCTAATGTGTTTGCTGTGATAAGAGGAATGACTGTCACTTGAGATAGCTGGAAAAGGAAATGAGGAATTTATTCAGCAGAGTACAAATCATGTTGCTTTCTCTTCCAGGGAGCCAGCAGGTACCAGTGGTTGGTGTGAGGTGGAGGATTGCACAGTATCAGAGACATGATTGAGATCCACACCACACGGGTGCTGGCCTTTGTCATTCATTGCTTTGCTCCCATGTCTCTCTTTCCCCCAAAAGTGAAAGGTTAGAGGCTGTTGTCTCTTGTTCCCTGGCCAACAGAAGAACAACCTTAACACTGCTCTTCCTATGCGTGGTGTCCTCGCTGTTAGAACCCCACATAGGTGCCTTTCTTCTGCTCAGCCCAACAAGGGACCAGGGCTCCTTTCCATCATTTCTGCCTGGTCTGGGTGCCACATCCCCACCATGCTGGAGCCTTGTGCTCTGGGTGGTGGGAGGCTGAGCCTCACATGCCGCCTCCACCTGAGGGAAACCAGTATGGATGGGTAGCTGAGGCCTCTGGGGTGGGGAGGCAGAGTTTACATCTTGGCTTTCAGCAGAATTGCCTGGGCACAGCTCTCTCTGATTTTGGTTTGGTTTGGTTTGAGGGAAAGAGGGTGAGAGGAGTAATCCTCTGTGGCTGGCAGGTTACCCTTCCTCTGGCTTTTCTCTTTGAAATGCTGCCTTTCCTTAGCTTTTCCGGCTTCTTCTGCCCATGCAGTTGGTGGTGCAGGAGCTGCATGAGCAACACTCGGCCAAGTGGTGGTGTGCTTGAAGCCTTGCCATCTTACATGGTGTCCTTGGGGACCCAAGCACGGCTACAACCTCAGGTACTTACTTTCAGCCTCCTAGTGTAGCTCCATACTTGCGGGGTCCATCATGTGCTTGCTCGACCCACCAAGGCCTCGTTTAAATCCCCAGTTTCCAGAATGCGAAGCCTTGGTCAGATCTGTTTGTCCTGAGGACCCTGCACAACCTGAAGAAGGCAACTCCTTCCAGCAGAAGCAGCCCAAAATGCAGTTTTGCAGGGTCTGGCTTGATGACCCCCATCATTTTGGCTCTCACTTGGGTGTCATCTCTCTTCTGTCATGGGCAGCTCTGTGCTTTGATTTGTTGTCCTGCTGGTGGCAATCAGTATTGGAGATGATCAGGTGTGCTGGAGTGGTAGTTGCACTCCCTTGCAGGTGTTGCCTGGTACAGTTGCAACCTCTCTCCTGCTGCCCCATTGACACCTGCCTCCTCGTTCTCAAATGAAATGCTGATTGTCAAGAAACTAGGCTTGTGCATTAGAAAATATGCTGCTTTTGTCTTGCTTTATTCTTCCTGGGAGGCAGGAGGGAGAGGAGAGGGAAGAGACAGAGAGTGGAAGAATCAGGCTGATGGGCTACCTGTGGCACTGCCAGAAAGATGGGCAATCTTCAGTCAGAAACGTTTTCTCTCACTTCCCCCGTGCCACTCGGAGGTGCTTGTGGAAAAATTGCAATCCTCTTGGGAGCTGGCCTGGGAATGGAGTATGGGACACAACCTCTTGTTTTTCAGACCAGAGTCCAGAACTTCAGCAGAACCTTAAGCCACTTCAATATATTCATCTGGAGGCTCGCAGAGGAAAATCATTTGAGCAAAATGTACGAGGTTTAGTTGTGAGTTTATATGGCTTAAAGGGAGTGGCTTCCTGTTTAGTTCTGATCAAATTGTTTTTAGAGGCAGACCAATTCCACAGAGTACTGCTGAATTGTCATTGGCCTGGTATGTGACACCAGTCAGTCATTAGAAATGTTGCATTTTTGTTGTCTTTCACCTCTAAATCAAAATAAAGGAAATAGATTTCATCAGAACTTCGGCTCAGATATTTACTGCGCTCTCTTGCTACCTCTTAAACACTTAAAGTTGGTTCAGAACTGAGTATTAATAATTGCATTGTATTCATTTATTTTTAACTCGACTCTAAGCCTAAAAGCAACCAAGCAGAAAAAGTATTTAAGAACCGAGAAACTTAGAGGAGCAGTGCATATAGCCCAGTGCTGTTAACATCCTTCAGCAAAACAGATTAAGCACTGCTGTCGTCATTTCAGCTTCTGGGGGTGGGAAAAAGAGGGGGAGGGGAGAGAGGAGATGTCTGATCCACTTCATGTAAAGTATAAATTGATGTCATTTTAATTTTCTTCTTATAAGATTTACTACTTTACATGTAAATACCAGGCAGCGGTGTGGATGTTGGATTTCCTATTCATTTGGAGAATGTGTTCATCTACTGGAACTTAACTGATCACACTGAGTTAAGGGGAGGATAATAAAAAGCTATGGAGTGAATAATGGAAGGATTTAAAAATGAGGCATGGGGGGCAGAAGATAGAATATAGCGTAAATTTGGAGGTAAAACTACAATTGAGATTAACAGTATATTTCTGGACATCTGGCTGATCTAAAGTCTGTTTGACGATTATCTTGTAATTGTTAAACCTGCCGCCTTTATGTATGGGATTAGGTCTGTTTAAATATGCATGCAAAAAGCAGAATGGCTATTGATTCTGTGCAGGATAATTTGTGTGCATCTTAGTTTGGAGTCAAATGGGTTTTATTTCTAATTTAGTTCATGTGTACTTTGTTCTTGGTTTGCTTTTTTCTCAAAACTAATGCCGAAACAAGAGCATCTGTGAGAAACAGTGATAGGGAAGAGTTTAAGTTAGAAAAGTTGCCATTTTTAGAGGAACTAATTACAAAGTAAAAATGGACATCTTATTAGTTACTAAAAATGCATATTCTGAACAATTGTATGAAAATTGGCATCTAATAATGCTGCATCTGTATTTAATCTCTTTTACTGTTTATAGATTTTTAATTAAAGACTCTTTTGTCTTTATGCCAATTAGTTTGAGATCCTAAACTTTGTGTTTAACAAAAATGGTTGCAGGAGCTCTCCTGACATCCTCAGCCCTATTTGTAAAGGAAGAAAACTACTAGGAAAAACACATTAATATCAGCTCCCATAGAAACACTCAAGCATTTCATCAGCAGTTGTAAGCTGGAGAGACAATAGGGAAGGCTTTATTAGGCAAGAGGTGGTAATGGAAAATTGGCAGTAGAAAATCAAAGTTTGATCATGAATAGCCCCTCACAACTGCAACATCATCTTATTGTGCATGTGTTTGCATTTCCATCATGCCCTCATCACAAGTGTCTTAAGGCCACGTAATAAATAAATAAATAACCCAGTCTTCATGAGCAAGGAGAAAACAACATGATGGCTCGGTGCCAGCAAGAACTGCTCTGCAGCCATCTGCTCAGCGTCAGCCCAACACCAGCCAGTGCACTCTGAATGGGAAGTACAGATCATTCCTCAAGGCCTGATGGCCAAAATGTCACTGATTTTATGTTCTTTGCTGAGTATCTTTAATGTGACCTTTTCCTTACAGGAACTGTCTCTGCTAGTGTTTCTGGTTACACATCTATATTAAAAATCCACTGTAAATATGGTGTGTCTATATTAAAAGGCTAAGGATAGGAAGTTGAAATACTGAATATTTTGGTATATTATTCTAAGATGAAAAAAATGAACACATCAAGGGATGTGAGAGAAGGGAGAGCTTAATGCAGGCATGACAGTGGTCAGAAAAGGTGAAGTTTATGTAGAGTCAGGTTTCTAAAGATGTTTAGATACCTAAGGGTGCAGATGGGTCCTTAGGTTTCCGGATAGTCTGGTTTCTGGAACTCTGTGTGATGAAGGACAGCCCTTGGAAATTAGGTGCCTATTTTCTACTGCGTTATCCATTCTGAATATCTAGGTGCTTTTGAAAATTTCCCTATTTAGATGCTGGATTTCTTATAGCCTCTAATAATCTGATTTATAGTAGTTACAAGAGCTGTTTGCTCTATATTTTATCCTCTGCCCCGTGATGCCCGTTCCTGAATGCAGTCTTCATGGTTTAGTAGTTTTGACAACCAAGTGGGTTTTTGGACTGAGAGGATGACAAAGGAAACACAGGACATGGGAGCTAAGAGCTCTGTCTTAGAGTTTAGATACCTAAAATCTGTTAAAATAAGCCACCTGTAGTCTACCAAGTACCTCCGTGGATGGAGACTTCTAAGCTTTTATTTCAGTTTTTCTGTGGAGTCAGGCAAACATTATTTTATGGGTGTGTGCGCTCATATTACATGTTAAAAGAGGAAAAGTGAGATCTGAAAAAACTGTTCAGGTAATTCTGGATGGATTTAGAGAGCTATATGCTTGGTGCTTCAGAGCAGGAGAGTGAAAGATAGGAGAGCCGGAAGATGAGGATGAAGAACAGAACAACCCCCCCCATAACCCAGGAGGAAGTAGTTAACGATCTGCTTCTGTACCCAGGCACCCATATGTCCACGAGACTTTCACCCTTTCAGAGGGTGAACGCGGGAGAGCTGGATGATAAGGATGAAGAAGAGAACAAATCCCCTCCCCCTCGCCCCCCCCAAAATACAGGAGGAAGTAGTTAACAATCTGCTTCTGCACGTAGACACCCATAAGTCTATGGGGCTAGATGGGATTCACCCAAGAGTACTCAGTAAGCTGGTGGGAGAACTCACCAAGCCTCTCTCCATCATTTGTCAACAATCCTGGTCAACAGGAGAGGTACCAGATGACTGGAGGGTGGTTAACGTGATGGCCATCTATAAGAAGGGCCAGAAGGAGGTTTCAGGGAACAACAGGCCTGTCAGCCTGACCTCAGTACCAGGAAAGATCATGGAGAGGATCATCTTCTGTGAGCTCTCATGGCAAGTGCAGGGCAGCCAAGGGATCAAGGCCAGAGTCGAAAAAAGAGTTGAGAGCATGACTGGAAACTACCCTTAGACTTTGCATTTGCACCGTCATGAGTGTGACTTGTGCTCCTGATAGAGGAAAGCAAGAAACTGACTAGGCAGCTTGGAAACCTGTGGTTTCTGCAGCAGTCATCGTGTTCATGGAGGCTCCCTGCAGGCACCAGTGACCCTGATGTGGAGTCACACACTGGAGTTTGAGAAGCTTCAGTCTTCTGATGAAGATTTTAAAGAAAAAAAAAAAAAAGACCTTGTTTTCTCACTCAGTCTTTGTTCCCTTTCTTGGTTTTCCTGCCAGGAAATGCATGTGTTGGACTTGGTGTCTAAACAGCTGTGCATCTTGAACACAGGATTACCAGGGCTCCTAGGCAGCATGGACCACTTCAAGCTTTAGTCGACTTCAGAGCTCATGTTCTTCTCTGTGCTGAGTGCAGGTCAGGCACAGCAGAAGTCTCTTGGAGAGAGACGGGATTTGGGGGCAGCTAGCCAGGTTGAAAAACTGATTATTGGTATGTTTTAACACTGAAAAAGACCTAACAGGAATATGGATTTTGTGGTATGTAGCTATTTCTAGAACTGTAGAAATGTGGAATGGAAAGCGC
Organism: Nycticryphes semicollaris; assembly: GCA_013400055.1. NCBI lineage: Eukaryota > Metazoa > Chordata > Aves > Charadriiformes > Rostratulidae > Nycticryphes > Nycticryphes semicollaris. The sequence continues at coordinate 159,547 of VXBJ01004008.1, read as the reverse complement.
CTCCTGGAGGAAAGAACTGACTTCCTGCTGTCATTGGTAGCTACATCATCTGATGCCTTCATGGATTGACCAAACTCTGTCTCAGAGCTAACTGGCTGTTGCCTCCAAAAGTGCTGTTGAAAGGCTATTCAGAAACTAATTTGTATGAGGGGTTAAACTTCTAATTTTATCCCAAGACAATCCAATTGTGGTTTTGTTCCCTGGGAGTAAACAAGGGAAGCTTGCTGAGCTCTGAGTCTATTGGACTTATTCTCAGGTATTGCTATGTTCAGCAGAGCAAGCCACAAGTCACAGAAAGCTGAGCATTTCTTCTCTAGGTCTTTCACTCTCTCATTATGTCATATTTGAACATGGACAGCCAGAATCATACTCCAGAGATTTCATCAGTGCTTTGTTCTGTAGCACCCGTATTTCCATGTGCCTACTGGAAATGCATTGTTTGCACAAGCATTTTTCACAGCTGCTTTGCACTGGTTGCTAATACTCATCTTCTGAGCAGCTAGTACAGGTCTTTCATCTGTAATTCCTGATGACTGAGCATATGGCAGAGATCTGTATTCATACACTGAGGAAATTACACAGTTAATCGTGTTCCTTCTGTTTTAGTGTGAAACACCTCCATTTCCCCAGTGTCCTCTGTGAGCCAGTATTGGCCATTTTCATCACCCATAAACTTTTCTTACAATGTTCCTAATTTCTTGTGACGCTCATTAAAAAAAAAAGTCAGCTCCAGTGCTTGCAGAATTTCTCTAATAACTTCTATCAGCAAAGGTTATTGCAGCTTCCCCCGTTTTACCAACTCCTTTATCATGAGGCTGTATCAGTACTGCTGATATTTTGTGTTTTCTGAATGGTGCTCTGTAAGCAGGTTTACTGAAGGGAACTCAGAAGGTTCCAGTGGTATTTCTGTTGTATAAAAAGTAAGTCAGCTTTTCAGAAAGAATTATTTGGGTTAATTTGCAATAACTAAGCTTCAGTAAGCCATAATGCTTGGCTATATACCACTTCCTACTTAACTCCATGCCTTCATTTAATAAAAGAAGTGAGGCAACCCAGAAAACAATATTTTTATATTAAAAAAGAACATCTGTTTAAATTAATAAAACAATATTTTGCTTCATTTAGCAGCAGTAATGCAGGCAATGCAGCTAAAAATGTACACTGGTGATCTTGATTTGAAAACTAATACTGGTTTTAAGTTTTGAAAGGAACATTTTCATAATAAGGTTGCATTTTAATGGGACAATACCAGTTTAAAAAACAGCAGCAACGATAATACCTTGCTGGTGGCTTGGTGCCAGCTACCAGCCATTCTAGAAGGAGGAGGCAATGGCTCACACGCAGTGGTATCCCTGATTGTAAATGCTGCAAGACTTTTTTTTTTTTTTTTTTCTCCAATGGAAAAGGTTTGGTTTTCCCTTTCTGTTGGCACTTTATCAGCTTGGACAATGAAAACGATAGCAACAATTTCTAACAGATTTTACTTGCTCCTTATATTTGCTTGCTTAAACAGTGTAATTCCTGTAATGATGCAGCAGGGAAGTATTTACTTGTGTTGACTTTAAAATATCCATTGGAATGAGAAAACGAGGTTCAACTTACTTTGCCATGTTAGCACAAAGGAGAATTTGGCTGTGTTTGAGCAGTCCTTTTGTGGGAGAGGGGAAAGTATTTAGAGAGGACATTTTTTCATTATAGTTTAAGCATTGCTTTGGTTTGAACGATACTCTTTAGTATTCTTCATATGATATAAGAAAGTAATTAATACAGTGTAGTGGGAGAGAGCTATTCTGTTCTACCTTTCTGTACCCAGCAGATCACCAGTGGCTTTTGAATGCCCCTCCATGGAGGGAGAAGATCTGGAGTCACTGAAATGTTTGGCAGCTTCCTCATAGTTTTTGTTGGCTTCCCTTTGTGTAGGGCTGGCATTTAGAAGAGAGCAAACCCACCTCTGGGTTGTAGAGCACAAGTGCCTGGCAGCCATGCCTAGAAGAGGATGCCCAGGCATCTGTGAGGAGCAGAAAACACAGAAATGGAGCCAAAGAAGAAAGAGGATAAGAGAAATATGGCAGAGCCTCCTTAAAACAGTTTTGTTTATTTTTCAATGGGAGGTGAAGTTACATACTAAAACTGCTACTGCCAGATAACAAACTTCAGCTAATTTTCTTCAGAAGGCATTTGCTTTTGAAGATTTGCTTTGTTTGCGCTTATTTATGCTTTTATTTCTCCTGTATCCTTCTTTATTTATGTTCTTTCCATTCTTGTGCTCTCAGCTGTAGCACAGAATAGCTAAGGTGAAACTTCTCCCAAGCATTAAGTACTTTAGAGCCAGGCCTTGAATTGTGCTGACAATAATATTTATGTATGATGGGGTCAACATATTTGTAATGTGGGAACATTCTCAGCTTCTGACTTCCCCACCTACATGGGCCATACCAGTGAAAGGAAAACTAACTTCTAAGAACTTAACACCCTTTTATTAAAAGTATAGTGTACCCAGTGAGCAGGTAGCAAGAGCAGACCCATTATAACTATTGCAGACTTAACAGGCTTCCTTCAGGTTTGGTTTCAGCCTTGTCTAGGATATGCTGATGAGTTTTTCATTTTTCCCACTGAGGGACAAGTGGATGCCCATGCTAGCCACATCAAACTCCCCAGTGCTCCCCTGTGAGCAGTAATGTGGCAAATACGGAGTGGTGCCTGTTTCCTGTGGCTCCCATTCTCTCCAGTTTCACAGAGCTGTGGCCCTTGCACTCAGTCAGAGAAACTGATTCTCTTGCTGAAGGGGAGGCATCTTTTGAGGCTTGAACCTCCCCAAGCTTTGTTTTGTAGACAGCTTCATCTCACAGTTGCATCATTTATTCAATGTGAAATATTCTCGAGTTGTGTTTTAATTTGGGCACCCATTTATCCATTTGTGCCTTAGCATCCAGCCATAGTTTTTTGCCTGAGTGAATGGCCCATATCTTAATGTCTGAAGAAGTCCAGGTTGTTTTACTTGTAACCAAAGCATGCTTCTCTCTCCAAACCAGTGAGAGCGTTCAGAGCTCCCAATCATCCATATTCTGTTGCTGGCTATTAAACAATACCACACTGCTCTGGGAAGAGATGCATCAAGTCCCTTTCCAATGTTTAGGGCAGAGAAATGGTTGGTTGGTTATTTCTCCTGTAATTTCTCTAGTAAGATCTAAACCAGGAGCTTGGAACCTAGAGTCAGTCTAGGCCTGAGAATCAAATCTTTTTGCCTGGTCTATTAGGATTATGTAAGGATAGGGGGAGTTAGGTGTAAGTGATTTGCATTGTGCAAAGAACGCTGTAAGTCAGGTGGTTTTTCTTTCTTACTATATTACAGAATATTACTTTTTAAAATTGACAAGGCATTCATTTGGTATTTCATTCATGTCATGAATGGTGTTTGAGTAACCTACAGTCCAGAGAGTTTCAGCCCTTCTGTGCTTCATTCACAGTGTATCTGAAATATCTTTTTTGAAAATCTGTCCCTTTTGGCACAAACAAAAAATACTCATTCTTGTTAATGCTAGATTGTCATGTTTCTTGATGTGGCATGTTTTGAGATGCTTTCTACTGATAATGAAGGCATATCTGCAGCTGCAGCACAGCAAAATGCACTGCAAAATTCAACAAGTCTTTGCTATGTAGAAATTTGTAACTAACGTGCCAAAATCAATGTAAGTGAAGTATGAATGGAAATGTCTGTGTGTGAAACCTCCATAAGAGACGGCAGAACAAGGGTTAAAGGAACAGCGTGTTTTGCTATGGAGCACCCTCTATATGAGTTCAATCAAGGAACCAAATGACAACAAGAGGAAGAAAAACCTGTCCTTCAGATAGGATGAGACAAAGAAAGAGATGGGAGCCATAAGATATCCAGATAAAGAAAATAAGTGATCCTGGCCAGACTAGTCAGTTGGACAACTGCATTTTGGTGCTTATGAATATTTGAATGTGAGAGTGTCAGTAAGTAAAATCAGCTCTGGAGTTTCATAATATAAAATCACCTTCCACTTCTATGAAGTCTTACACTGAGTTTTCTAACACTAATCTCCTCCACCTGTAGGCAGAGTCTTGGAAGTCTGAGACTTACAGACTGAGCAAGCCAATGATGATGTAGACTCTCAGAGAAGTTCCTGCTATTTACTGGACTGTGTCTTTTCCTCCAGAGGTTGATTGCGGCACACTCCCTGTTGGTAACACTTAGATGGGAATAACATGTTTTTGAAGAAGCAGAAGAAGGAGGTGTTTGTAAGGGCTGTCACAGCTGGAAGCTGCCCTTCTTGTGCATTTTCTCACCACGAATCCTAGGAAAGTACCTGATTCTTCAGCTTTGTCTTCAGCAACATTCAAGCAGGAGAACTCTCCAACAGCCTGGCATGCTTGGAAACCACCTGTTATTATAACGTGTTAAAATCCAGGTCTTTATATTTGTAATTAAGTAGGAGGATGTGCTCCTTTTGTATATGCCTGAAGTTTGAAAGTGAAAGCACTGTAATGTGTGTTAACAGCGTGGTCAGCAACATGAAATGAAAAAGGTGTGTCTGGTCTTTTCCCATGGTGTTTTGTGTCAATTTTGTTTTCTCATTTATATGTGGGTGAGTGTAGCAACCTTATATGCTGTTGCCTTCTTTGCTAATACTGCTACTATTTCAGTCCTGGGCTTCCAGGCTCTGATACCTTAAGTCTAATGTTGCCCATTTGGTAAGCCACCGTGTCGCCAGTGTGTCATCCTGGATTAACAGCGAGCATCACCTACAGCCAGATAGGACAGCGAATTTGTGAGCTACATCCCTGCCCAGGGCCAGTCACAGTATGGTCTTAGTGACAGCTGCTGGCAGCCTGCAGGTAGAGCTGGTGAAGTGAAATCAGAAAGCTTCGTAAATGCATGTAGGAGACAAATCAACTAGGAATTTGGACGGCTCATGCTCAGCCTTACCATGCCTTCTGTTTTCTCTCATTAGTAGGTGGCTCCCCAGATTGGAGCCCTTAAGATCATAGATGAGGCTTGAACAAGACTGACTGGCAACAGCGCAAACATGAATTTTACAACAACCAGTCAAATGAAATAAAACAGAATGATGTGTATAATGATGGTAACATTAGCTTGACTTGCTGCTAATATGAATGCTAGTAAGATAAATATTGAATATCTGTAAATAAACTATCATTATACTGGCATGGAACCTCCCTTCAAACTGTAATTCTTCTCGAGAAAAAGGCAATGGTTTTCTTTAATCTTTTCAACGGGCACTCTACACTGAATCATTTCCTTTAATTGCTGTTCTAAAACACATAACAGGTTTTTTAATGCCTACTTTTTATATTTAGCTTTTTACTTTCCATTAATTGCACTACTTCCATTCAAGCTTGAAAATGAAATTGCTTTCTCAACGTATTTCTTCCCTGCTGTATGTAAACATGGGCTTTTTTTTTTATTAGCCCTATTTCCATTGAAGCTGAAAGCGCCCTGGCGCCAAATGCATGGAGAGGCTTTCGCCAGTTGTCTTAGTTACAGGCGCTTTAAAGGAAACTCAGAAGAGCTGCCTCTTGCTGGGGAGAATTTAGCTCTTTCTTGGGGGAACTGAGGAGCAGCACAAGAGCCAGAAGGAGAGATGCTCACCTCTGCCTTTCCAGTGGCTCGGCAAGGCTTTGCAAGCTGGGGTCTGAAAGTGTGCGTGCCAGAGCTAGGGATCGTGATAAAAGTCCTCCTCCCTCTTTTCATTTCAACAGTCCACCAACAGTCATTTATTTGCTCTGATTGCAGTTTTGGTTAGTAAGTGTGTTAATGGTTTATCAAAATGTGATTAGAGCTGATGAGATGAATAGGAATAAAGAAGTCTTAAAGTATTTAAAAATGAATCATATCATCTTTCATAGCAATAATATATGCTAGGTCCAGTACAGTTTGGTCCACCTGTCATCTAGGACATCACTGTAGCTGTTTCAAGAAATGAAAACTTGAAGGAGAGAGGAGCAAGGGATCCAACCTCCTGCAAATCGTTCACTGCGTCTCAAATAGCAGGAGCGTTCCTCCTCAGTTTTTACGTATTTTGCTGGTTTTGACAAAGGACTTTTTACCAGCCAGATGGAGAGGCAGTAGTGGGGATGAGCAGTCCACAGATGAAAGCAGCAGCCGTTGAGGCTCTTCTGAAGGGCCTCCCAGCAGCTTAGTTATGAGTAATAACAGCATTGATCACTGTGGTCCCAAAGGAGCTGTGGCAAAACTTCAGGGTGGGATGAGGGAGTCCAGTGTGTGTCCCACAGCTTTTGGATCCGCACCAAAACATAAGCCGAGTTTTAGGTGGTGGGAGACAAGCTTTTTTGGTGGCCTGACCATCCTGATGGAGAATAGAGTTACAGGTTAGTTTGTGTCTCAAGAGCATTAAAGTACAAGCACTGTGGTTACATGCGTGTTAGCAGCAACCTGGTAGTGCCACCTAGTATTATGATGTCTGGTATTTTCTACTGCCTCTTTACTTTTTTTTTAATGCCACACAACAGCTTTAAATATCCGTGTTGAAATTTTTTAAGTTCTGCTCCTGCTCTGGCTGACCTCCTTTGGTTTTGTTTCAGCTGGAATTTAGCATTGTGAGTTGAAGGTTAGATGAAAAACACACAAGTTTTTTGACATGAGAATGCACACAATTGTACACGCACACACACTAAAAAGTTTCAGTATTTTCATTAACCAGTTGTACCATGTAGCAAAAAACAACTTATATGTCAGGAATATGCCTTTATTTTCAAACTCATAGAGATGTGATACCCACAAACACAGGCACTTCTACACCTCAGCTATCATAATAACAGTATGTACATATGTATAGAAATACATCACACAGTTCAGTTCTCTCTTTTAATGTAATCCAGCGACTTTTGGTGAATGATTACAGATCATAAACTATTTCAGAATAACATTTATGAACTAGGGTGTGTCAGCTGCGGGGGTGATAATTTTGAATTTTGATTCTTGGAAATATTTTTCTACTAATCGGACGGTGTACTGTAGTACACGTGCACTACCGTAGTAGTAGGCCAGTTCATTGCAGTCTTCTGCTAAATGCTAGAAACATGCTAGGGAATTGTAGTTTTTCTTCTGTAGTCCTTCAAAGCTGGCCATGTTGTCGCTTGTCCCTTTCTACCAGTCTGGCAGGTGGAGCAGTCATCTTTTTTCCACTGAGGATAAGGATATTCTGATGGCATGGCTTCACACGCAGGGCTGAGCATCGCCTCCTTGAATATCCGACTTGCTTGTGGATAAAGACATTGTATCCTGGATAAACCTGCAAAGAAGGGAGTTGACGGTGACTCTAGCTGGCAGCTAGTCTTGCCCAGAAGGCCCCTGACATCCACATAATTGTTTCAGGGGTGGGTGTGTGTCTGAATTACATGCTGGTTTTAAGGATTGTGCATTCTAAAAAGGCACACCTACACTCTTCACAAAACTTCTATAAGTTAGGAACTGGCTGCAAGTGATGTCTGTTTACTGTGTGGGCTCTGGAGAAACTGACAAATTTGAATTTAATTGGTCTTTTTCCTTCTCCTTTTAGCTGTTAGGAAGATAAGACTTGATGGAGCAACCGTCTACCAGCAGTGCAGGAAGGTGCACACAGCATCTGCACACCATAGTCCATGGGAATGCCTTCCTGTTGGGATTTGAGGCAGATATTTCCTTCCTCTCTCTAAAAAAAGCATTTGAGTATTGAAAGCAACTTCTGGCTTTGACTTTGGCTTCTTTAGTTGGAAGGAGCAGCACATGAAAACGTGAAAAACAGAGTCACACACAAAGGAAGAACAGAGCAGTATGAAAAACCATTGCATAGACACAGAGCCAGAATACTGGACGATGACTGGGATAAAACTGGGTTATTTTAGAAAGGAACAAACCATACTTTTGCCCTCCTTAGCCTTATTCTGTTATTTTGTTACATTTTTCACTTCCTTGTCTGTGTTGCTACCTCTGTTTGGGAGGAGAGGCAGTAGCCAAGGTGAGGGTGAGAGCAAATACAGATGGTTGTAGGGAACTTCATTGGTTTTGAAGGGCTGGCTTGGGTATGCTGAAATGAGAATGCCTGCTTTCTCGTGTTGGCCCATGTGCACTGTACAGACAACACAGTGGGGATCCACCATATGTACACTGCCTGCTGAAAACAGACCTGTATCCACTGGAGAAGGTTACTGGAGCACGCTGTGCCTGAAAGAGCTGGAGAGGAAAACATGGCTTATGCGAACGGAGAAAAGGAAAGAACCAAAACTTTCAATTACAAAAGAAATGTGTTCTTTCTAGAAACAAAGCAGTTGGAATGGCAGCTCTTAGCTCGTTCTGAGGATGATTAAAAGAATGTACATAACTTATGATTTTCCATAAAATGAAATTGGTACATTACGACTTTAGTTGCAGTAATAGAATCCTATTTAAACCTTAAGCAAAGTCCTTATCAGATCATTGCACGTGCTCTGGAGCTGATTTTTATATGGGTTGAACTGAAATGAACACTGCAGCTAATGACATTCTTGGCAGAGGCTGTCTGGCACTGCACCGGTGGAGGCTACGAAGCCCCCTGGCCCCCCACTTCCTCTGTATGAGCTCCAGCCAATTCAGGGTTTTAGCAGAGTCTTCCTGCTCTCTCCACTTGTGCCACTGCCCAGTGGAGGAATGAAAGCTGCCCAGCTGTCATCTGGAGCAGGCAGCAGTCATGTTCACCTCCTTCCATCCCACCTCACTCTCCCGAGATGAGGAGGTTGCTTCTAACCTCATTACTCTCATTTACACCCTAAATGCATTGGTGGCCCACGTGTGTCCTCTCTGTTCCCAGCATAGTTGTCCTTTGGCTCTCTCTCGTCCTTGGTGTGTAATCCCCTTACAAGCAGGTTGATATCCCCTTATCCCTCTTTATCCTACTTTGTGCGAGGCTTTGGAAGCCACGCGCCTTGCCTCCTGCTACAGAGGGTCTCCCATTGCTTTGTCATCCTGGAGTCTGGCTTTGTACCTCTTGTAGCATCGCCTCACTTTTCTTGAATGGGGCTAACCTGATTAATGCCCATTGCAGATTGCGTTACACCGGTGCCTTGTGCAGTGGCAGCCCGTGTGCAGCCTCTCCTGGAAACGCCTTGCCTTGGGTTGCACATGCCTTTTTTCTCCATATGTGTGTTCCTCATAAACACCAGGGTCAGCTGGCATCCAGAAATCCTTTTCCTCCACTACTGTTTGCAGATTTAGGAGCTTGAAACTTTTGGCAGCAGTCCCAGCAGCGTGGCCTTGAATTTGGTACTATTGAATTTCATTGTGTATCTATTATCACACGTTTCAATGCCATATTCTGCTATTTCTGTTATTAGGAGAATAGTTGCTTGAATACAAAGTGGTTCCAGGGCAGTTCCACACCACTGCTGCTGTGTACAGTGATTGATGAGCTTGTAAATAACTTTTTAATTGTTTTCAAGTTTTCTTACTGCTAAATCTTAACTTTGTAAGACCAGCAGATAAACAAACTCTGCTTTTCCTCCAGTTCCAGCAGCCAACAAAGTGAGAAATTGCTCTGAGTCTCATGCTGCTGTGGATGTCATTACTCCCTTTCATTATATTCAGAGGGAAGCTGTGTAATATCAGCAAAGTTGTAATGACAGAACTATAATAGCCATATGGGTAGTGGCAGGCTAGTGCCTAGTTAAGGATGGGATTGGACTGATAGTGCTCTGCATCTGCCCAAGAGATTTTGTGTGCCCAACAGGCCTGGTTCCTACATTTGCCCTGTGGGCAGGTTGCTGGTGGTGTGTGATAGAGTATCCTTTTTCCATGTGCCGACTCTGCACGTGTGTTGAATGTGTTAGAGGAATGCCATAATTCCCAGGACTTTCCTCTCCTAAACTGCATTGCCACAGCTCCCCTTCAGAGTACATTTGACTCAGGGTGCACGCATTATATTTTCTTCCTCAGGTCCCACAGGTAAATATTCTCTGGCTATATCAGTTTGCTGATGAACAGTTAGTTCCTTCTATTCTGTTATATATGGTACTGGACCTTCAAAACAATCGCTGTTTCTTTGATCAGGAGCATGCTTTCTCATTGGTATTGAACTGAGTATACACGTGTTTAAAGTTATACTTGTTGAAGACTTGGCAATTTTCAACACCACATTAATCACTCAAAAGTAGATTGGTTTTAATTAGGTTTAATCTGAGTGGCAGAAGGTTTACTTTTCCTTTTGTCATGTACAGGAACTCCATCTCTGCTTTCCTGTCCCTTAGCCTTCTGCTGTGCTGAAATTCAGTTAAGGTGTGCTGAATACTCTTCGAATGCTTGTGAGTTTGGATGACATTCGTGGATAAGCCACATCCAGACTTTGGTAGAAAGAGTAGGTCACTAGGCGAATACCAGATAGACTAGGCCCTTTTCAGAGCAAATACATGATAGAGGAAGAAGGATATACAGAGGAAAATCGAGGAAATTATGACAGTGGAAGGGGGTGGAGACTGGGAATGTGCAACAACCATCAGTGCAGTGTCAAACTCAAGCAGTGTTGTTGGTCCAGGCTGTGTGCCTTAGCCTTTGCCCAGATGCTGCTCCTTGAAAACTGAGCTCTGAGCCCAACTGTCAACAAGGGAGGCTATGGTTGCCTGCCATCTCTGACCAATGCTCAATGGAAGAGGGGTGAGTGAGGGGAGGGGAGGCTTGGTCGTGCTTCCATTGTGGCTTGGACTACAGGTGACCTGCAGCTAGCCACCCAACTGAGGTGCATAGTCCTGCTTGATGCAGGCTGCAGCTCTGCAGAGGCTCTGGCTGCCAAGCACGTCAAAGCTGAAGCCATCCTCTGAGGCTTGCCCCTGACCATCCTGGTTTTTGTTCTGGTGGCCATGGACCACTGTGCAACTTCTCCATAAGTGACTACAGTTGATATGTGTGAGACCTGTGCCCATACGGTGAATTCGTATTCGGGAAGCACAAATGGCTGCGGGACTCTAAGCCCTGCTCCACAAGCAAACGATGGGTGCTGAAGGCACCTCTTTAATTACACACTTTAGCTTGCAGAGTGGGATGCCACTTTTGATGTCTCCGAACTGTAAGTTCTTTTTGCTTAAGACCTTCAGTCATGCATATTTAAAGCTACGTTTCAAGAAATTAGGTCTGAAAATTCCCAGCAGAAATGTATTTTTGCATTTTATTTTTATCCAGTGATGACCACATTTTTGTCTGCAGCTGACTTGAAAGATACATCAATTAATAGAGCCACTGGTGACTAAAGTCTGAAACAGAATATTTTCTCGTTTAATGAAGTGTCTTACATAAAAATAAGCATAAGCCTCATGATGAAGAACTTAATTTTACTAAGCTATCCAAGTATTTTTCAGTAAGTGCAAGGTGTAATAAAGCTGAGTTTTGACTATGAGAATACGACTGTTTATTATAAACATTCATTAAGATCTTGGAATGGGGATCAGGTCCCAAAACTCATTATTCTTCCTCAATCTTCCTACAAGTAGCATGTAATTATTTCCTTATAGGAAAATTCTAAAAGAATAGGTATTTAGTACTGTGTTAGCAAGAAATTATCAGTTTTGAGCCACACCACAAGGGCATTTTCAAGCTCGTGTTGTCTCCCCACACGCACACTACACTGACCATATCCAGTTCTTCACCCTGCAGCAAACAAAATGACCCTGATGTTTTCTTCCCTGTTGTTCATTGAACAATCATTGGCCTTTTCTCCTGGTTGCAAGGAGAAGATTGCAATCACCTCTCTGTAATTTTTAACCTGTTTTCCCTACAGAATGAGTGACAGAGTTCTGCATATACAAGAGCAGGTTGTTAAGCTTGATATCAGTGCATCTCATCAAACCATTCCTCACTGTATTTCAGGGCCGGTCTGGTGGCTGTCCCTTGGGCCAGGTGCACTAATTACTCAGCTATGACCTGGTGGTGAAGTGAGAGCAGAGGCATCATCCCCCTTGCTATAGTTCGTACATGCTGGTATCCTTGATGATGGTTTCTGCAGGGAGGGCATGGGGCAGTGGTTTTAATACATAGGAATCACAGTTTTGGATGGGAACAGCAAGAGCTGTGGTGGAGAATCAATTTGATGACAGCAGCTAGCACTAGATGGATGCTGAGCAGCAGGGATCATAACTCAAATAGATTGCTGGGGCGAAGGGACAAAGGAAGACCCTTTTTGCTGGACATCCTGCACGTGTGACAGAAAGAGACAATCCCTGAACCCAAAGAGTTGCAGCCTACCCGGGTGAGACAGGCAATGGATCACAGAGAGAACTGTAATCTAACAAATTAATTTTATGGCATTTTTTCATGAAATCCTTCAGGCTGTGTTTTCTTAGGAAGGGATTATTTAGATAGGAAACTGCAGGAAAGGAGAGGACAAGGCAGGATGGCCCTGAGTTAGAAGAGAAGGGAGACAAAAAATTGTCATATCAAGTACTGGGACGTGTATTAAGAAATGGTGAATTCAGTGACTTGAAGTCAGTAGAGCAGTTATGTAGCAAAATGGCCATTGCAGGTGTTTTCTCCCAACACAGTGAATTTACAGACTGTCTCTCAGTTTGCAAATGGTCTGCAAATGTTTGTTAATGGGCATTCAACTTTTTCTTGAGTAGAGTCTTCACGGACTAGAGTATAATTATAGCAGATTTTAAAAACAGATGAGAAAGTGTTACCAGAAACATTTGTTTCTGTCTATCATCAGAAATTGTTTTGTGTGGTTTTCTGTTATTTTGGGTTTTTTTTAAAGTGTCTTCATTTTTAGTGGAAATACTAGACAGCACCATTGGTGACTACACCTTTGGTGATTTTTGACTTTTTTCTGTTGATGCGCATTTTTTTTTTATTTTTTTTTCCAAAGAGGACATAAACGAGTTGCCTTCTTCCAAAGATGCATCTTGTGACATCTTCATTTCTTATTAGTTCCAGCAGAGGTCGATCTTGAGCAAAAGGTAACCCAAGTTGGTTTTGTAGGTGCAGTTAAGATCACCAGATAGGTGTGAGAATAGAAAATTCAGCTGTGTTGCTGGCTTACATGCATCTCCTTGTTGCATCATATCTTCTCTTATTGCTTTGCTCTTGTCAGTGAAGAGCTGACATTGAAGCTCAAAGGAAGATTTATGTTTGTTTTAGTCACCTGCATGATGAGAGCCCTGAGGCTGAGGCAGAAGATTCAAAGCCAGCCACTCCTATTGCTTTGCAGGCTGTAAAGCAAGAACATTTTGAATTTGATTCCTAGCCTATTTTGGGAATGTTATAAAATTTTCAGAGGTAGGCCAGTTATTTTTAAGCCTCTCTGGACATGCATTTAATGTGGGATTTGTTCTGGATGCTGTCAAGGTCAACCATTTTCTTCGCAAAAAAAAAGTTTCCCTCCTTTGGGGAAACGTCTGGTAGATCTAATTAGCTGTGTGTCTTGGTCCTCTCTCATTTCCTCACAGCCTGCTAAACCTATCACTAGACCTTTCAGCTTCAGCCAAGATGGATTGCATTAGTTCTTGTCTGTTTTCCCCTGTGTTCATCCATTTTTCGTACAGACTTTCTCTAGCCTATATGAGTAGAAGATTTCGGTTGAGCTGTGCCGAGACAGCGTATCTCTACCAAAATGCAGGGAGGCTGGTGTTTAAAAAAGGAAGTACTGGAATCAAGGAGCTGAAAATATCAGCAACATTGGTATTTTCCTTGCATCTGATTCTTTGCTGCCACTTTGGATCTCTTTTTAAGTTGCACACATTTTACATTCATTTAGCAAGGTTGCAAATATGAAAGGAAATAGAAAAATGATAACTACAATGAGATCCTGATTAATGAAGCTGCCCTCCTGCATCTCAGATCTGTGGATAAAGAACCAGACCAGGGAAATGCTGAGGTCTTCCCGCTGCTTTTGGAAGCAGTAGGGATTGCTGTGTGCTCTGTATCAATCAGGTTCGGGCTCCAAGTTTTATTTTGCCAGAGTTTAGGAATCAAAATAGCTGACATCTGTAATGAACAGGAGGACATGAATTATGTAAATGAACTAGCAATTACTGCTGCACATTTATCTTCACCTCTGTAAATGATAAACTTTAAATGTTCCATATGGAAGCCCTGCATATAAATTACTTCCTCTGCATTTGGGCCTCTTGAATCTCTGTGACTGCAAGATGTAGTAGCTTTCAGATCTCCTATCTCAGTTTAAGGTAGCAGCTCCCTTTGTACTATGCTAGCAATGTGCTCTGGGATTTGGGGTAGGAAGGCAACAGACTCAATTAGGATGTAGCGTGCATGCAACTTAAAAGAGTACATTTCCTGCCGAATTTGTATGGAATTAAAGATGGTGCACTTTCAAAAGTTATCCTCTGAATCCTCTTTTTTACATACTTTATCACTGTTACACAGAAGAAGGGGGGTTGGTAGTTTAATCTTTGTCCCAGTACTATTTAAAGAAGTAACCTTAGACATTTTTCTTTTGCCTTTTATTGAGAAATTGGTTGTGTTTAGAATTAGTTCTGATTTCAGCAATACCCAGTGTTATTAGAATATCACTCTCCCTGCCTCTTATAAAGCTGCAGCACACACCCTTGTATTAACGCTGCTGGCCATATCTTTGTCTATTTGTCTCTTAAAAGCAGATGTTTTATTGAACAAGTGAAGTTAGACCTAATACTCAGTTCAGTAATTTTCCTACCTGCCTGTAGCATGTTAATTTTTTCACCACATCCAATCAGCATCAGAAGTGGGGACAATACTGCAGATAACATTGGAAACAAACACTGGAAACAACTGTCCTCATGCTGAAGGAAGGCAAAAGAGATAGATAGCCTGTCTGTGACTGAAATCGGTGACTGATGGGATGTGTCTGTGACACCATGCTTGAGGAGAGGCAGAACAAGGCAAGGAGAGATCCTGAGTCCCTAGTTGATTTATACATGAGAGTAAATGTGTGATACACAGGGTAAATGTGAGATACACAGAGACATGAGCTGCAAAGGTGCAGGGCAGCATAACGGTGCTTGGGAGGTTTGGGCGTGATACATATGGCCAGAGCAAGGGGTAGAGCTGGTTGGGGTTCTTTTTCCCAGAATTTTTTTAAGACAGAACATGCTGATTTGTCTGGATTAAAACACTCTTTGGGAACATCTTGATTTCAGTGGAGTTTTCCTTAGAAAATGACCCAGTGGCCTGCCTGCTTCATTTCCTGCCATCTCATCAGTTGAGAGTTTCTGGCGTGTGTTTGCCGAGCCTAAGTTCAGACGTAATGAAATGTGAGACCTGCTAGTTCTAAACAATGCAATTTCTAGCTGTATGCAGTCTTTACAAGCCGTGCCCTCTGTGGATATCTCCTGTGTTGGGTTTTTTTAACCTTTCAAATGTTTGACCTAAATGAAGGGCAGTCTTAATAATGTTTTAATGAATGCTCCAGCTCAGGTTTCCCGGCCTAGGAAACATGAGTCATGGGACTTCCACCACAGTGAATTTTTGTAAGGAAGACATGATCTATCTTTGATGAAATCCAGGATGAAATAGCTTTCTAATAATGTTGAAGGCTGGAGAAAGAGCACAGAATCACAGAATGGTAGAGCTTGGAAATGACCTTCCAAGATCATCTAGTCCAACCGCCCTGCCAAAGCAGGTTCACCTAGAGCAGGCTTGACAGGAACACATCCAGGTGGGTTTTGAATATCTGCAAAGATGGAGTCTCCACAACCTCTCTGGGCAGCCTGTTCCAGTGCCATGTCACCCTCAAAGTAGAGAAGTGTTTCCTCATGTTGAGACGGAACTAGAAGTTCCTGTGGCCCCCAGGTCGAAAGGGATGCCCTTGTGCTGGAGCAGCATTACAGCAAGGCTGGTAGTGGGGCAGTCACCAAAGCAAAACAAGAAGCCCTTTGGTGGCAGCTGCTGGCAGGAGGTGCTGTGGGTAGTGATGGGGACGGGGAGTGCTTCAGGCAGGGCAGGAGGCTTTCATGGCTGGGATGTTTATGGATGGGTGGACTGCAAAGCCCAGGGTTCTCCTGACACGGACAGCAGTGAGGCAGGAAAGAGAGCACTGTGCTCTTGGTGAGTGGCCGGAGTTGTGTGTATTCCGGCTGCCTTGTTTTCTGGTCAGCACTATCCTGGTCTTCTGTCTGCCCTTGTTCCTCCTGCTATTAAAGAAAACAAACCGAAAAAACTGAACTGAACAAGAGGTCAGTACATTGATTGTTCCCTTGATTGCATGATGGAGCAGAGAGATAGGGATAAAAAGTGTATCTTGAAAATCAGGAAACGAGATTTGCCTTTGGGTGGAGGTAGGCATTCGTCATACCACTGCTCATGCTCTGTTAAATAAAGGTCATGAAAAGGTTTGCAGGGAAGGATTCTGGTTTTTCCTCCTCAGGAGCGAAATTCCAGCTGGCGTGGCTGCCACCCAAGGTACAACTGCAGCGTGTCTTTGCGGAATGGTCCCATCCTTTCTGCACAGTGCTAGGCTTGCTGGGGGTTTAGACCTCACCATGAACTGCAGGATTTCCTTGAACCCATTTAAATCAGAGCTCTATTAAGAAAGAGAAGGGGAAGGAGCCACCAAGAGGCTTTGCTGCCTTTTTCCAAAGTCTGTGTGAACCATAAATTGGATAGTTCCGCACCTTGCCCCGAGACAGGGGGAAACTAAACTCTTAAAATGCATAGTAAAGGATTAGTAATTGTTTCAAACAGCTGACTAAAAATGCTTTTTATAACAAGGCTTGAGTGTTCTTTCAAATGTGAAGCTGCTTGTTCCTTTTGGCAGTGAAGGCTGCTTTTACGTCTCCCTGGGGACAGTGGTAAAACTTTCAGCAGCTCAGGCACAGAAACCAGCCCTTTGTCGAACTGGAGGAGAGAAACCAAAAGTTGTTCTGTGGATTTCCGAGTCTCCCCGCAGCTTGCTTTCGGAGGGACTGACTGCTGATTAACCTGCACCCTCTGAAAAAGCTTGTGTTAGGGAGAAAAGGAAAAAAGGTGATGATGGTGCTGCGTGTAGATGAGACCAAACTCAGTGGAGGCATTTGATGCCTGTGGGTAGGCAAGCTGTTAGTTGGTGGGGTACAAGAGCAAGGAATCGGCACTTTTCACGCAGTTCCACTGAAAGATAGAGGGGACCTGGATTTATTCCCATCGCCACTGTGGGCAGGAGAGCAGAAATCCCTGCTAATCCTCTCCTTAAGGTGTGACAGAAATGCTGGTGCCTGCTGCAGCTGATCAGGGGGAGCAGGGGAGGCTTAGGGAGACAGAGGGAACTGATGGGTTTCCCTGGCAGTGCTCTGAGCAGCAGCCAGGGAGGGACAAGTCTTCCCTACAGCTGTGGGAGGTGTAAGGGAAAGAAGGGGCTGAGCTGGGAAGTGTCAAAATTACCAGGTGAGGTTATTTTCTCTCTGATATAGAAGGGAGCTCCTGTCTCCGAGGACATGTTAATTTGCTTTTGTCTGTCTGGTCTCCTCTCTTTTATCTCTCTTTTTGTGGTTTCTTCTCTTCCTCTGCATCCCTCCTCCTGTACCTTTATTTAGAGCATCTATTTTGTATCCTCCCTCAGCCTGGAATTTTCCTTAGGTGACTGCGATTATTCAGCAGCTCTGCTGAAGGCAGTTCCCTCTCTGGAGAGGGGGGAGTGCTGCATCAGAGCAGCCCTTGCTGCCACTGCCGCAGACACAGGTCGAGCAGAGGACGGGCTCCTTTGCCTGCTCGTGCCAAGCAGCAGGACGGTGGAGAGGGCACAGTGGGAAGGCAGTGATGGGGGCACACCCTGCATAGTTCTTTTGGAGCCAGCCTAGGTTAAAAAAAAAAGCCAAAAAGATGGTTTCCTTTTGCCCTTCAAGAAGGCTTTCCTTGAATTAATTCACATCAACTTGTATGAAAAGTGGTTGAAAGATCTTACAACATAGCTCAGCTGGGATTGTTTTAAGGGGCAACATAATTGTAAACAAGGATTCCCCCTGCAAACAACTGCAGGGCAACCCTGATGTAATAGTGTTGAATTTCAAGATTTCACAGCAGTGTAAAGATGTTCACAAGGAAAAACTTGGAAAGTGAACAAAAGAATACTGTCAGGACATTTCTTCTGCTCCTGCCTCTCAGCAGTAGCTCGGAGGAGCTAGTAAGAAGTTCTGGGTGAATTCAGCAAGCATTTGCAGAGCTGACACTCAGGACCAGCCCTTTGTGTCCTACCTTTGGCTGCGCCGTGGCAATGAGTTACAGGTGTGGAGTCTTGAAGCAGATGTGTCAGCATCAGGTGATGATGAGTGGATGGTGCAGGCATCATCCCTGTTGTGGCCACTGCTTGATGGCACACCATGGGCTTACCCCATGTCCCTGCTGGTGCTGGGAACCTGCATGCCCTGGCTGCCCTGTGGCGTGGTGGCCTCTGCTTGCACATCTCAGGCAAGAGGCTGGGCACTCCCAGGGCCCACTGGTGTCCTCCCACCCCATGTCAGGGGGGAAAGCTTCTGCGCAGCCAGGAGCTTGCTTTCTGTATAACCTGGGGAGTGGGGGAAGGCTCACTTGCCAGAATAATGCAGTGCAAGGGATGTTCCTGTTCCTGAAACTATGTGATTAAGAAGGATGGGATGTCAAGCAGCAGTTTTTTTGTGGTTCAGTTTTCATGGCAAAACTCAGGAGATGTGAGGTGGCAGCAATTATTGTTGGCTTTTGGTAAGAGTGATGGAGTTGGCCACCTTTCTCAGTGTGCTGTAGAAGCAGAAAGCCTGTTCCTGCAGGTGAAACACTACATTCTCCCTTGGCAATCATCAGTTTTGCAGTTATTAATCCTAGATGTTTGTTTTCCAGTGGTAGTCCTAACATAACAGATGCTGGAAATTAATTTTCTCTGTCCATCCCTCTGGAGTTAGTAAAAGTCTTGAGGCTTCATTCTGCCAACACAACAGCACCAATGTATCTCTTCAGGATCACTGTGTATTGAATTTGGATCCCTTCCCTGGTAGTTCCTGATGGCTTTCTCCTCTTGCTTTGCAGATCACAGGTGTTATCCTTCTTGCAGTCGGCGTCTGGGGCAAGCTCACCCTTGGCACGTACATCTCTCTCATTGCTGAGAACTCCACCAATGCCCCCTACGTGCTTATTGGGACGGGTACCACAATCATTGTCTTTGGTCTTTTTGGCTGCTTCGCCACTTGTCGTGGTAGCCCATGGATGCTGAAACTGGTAAGCATGCCAAAGTGCCTGAGGCAAGAAGGGAAGGGGTTTTGTTGATGCACTGGGATTCCTCCCACCCCCTGCCAGATGTTAATGTGTGGTTTTATGCACATAAGCTACATTTTATTGATCTTAATGTTCAACACGTGTGTGTTTTGGACAAAGAATGGGAAAAAAATCTTTGCCAAAACCATTTGTTGATTGAGTATGAATGAATTCTGCTACCACACAGTATACAGACCCATGTGCGGTTGGGAGCAGGGTGAAATGTTGATGATTAATTACTCTGTGAATAATTCTACAGTTGTTCTGGTTTTCTGCAAGACAGATAGATAGGTATATTTACGATCTTAAAAATGTCCAAACCATCATAAATGTGAAATTATTTGAAGTATATTTTAAAGGGATCATTTTAACACTCTGAAATCTGTGGTAAAAATAGTTGGTACCTTCTAAAAGCACACCAGCCTTTCTTTTTCTCCTAACGTTCACTAGAATAAAACAAGTCAACCGCAGAAAACAAAGCTCTGTATGGTATGTTTGTCCTCATCTCAAAAGCAGCATGGACTTGATGTACACTAAGCAGAGGTACATATCTCTCAATCCAGTTTAACCTCTCTCCCTGTAAGTTTCCCTCTTATGAGTTTTCCAGCTCACTTTAAAATGCAAAGTTAAGCACACCTATATGACAAACTGGTTTTAGGAATATTCAGAAGCAAAATCCTGCATGTGTGATGATTTGAAGGGTGGAAATAGCACTTGTGAAACAGGGAGATAGCAGAAAAGGGCTTGACAGTACAATGCATCTCCTGCTACAATATTTTGGGGCTGATTTTCTGAGGAGATGGGACAATTTTTCTCCAGTTTGTACCTGATTTAAAAAAAAAAAAGGACATCTTAAAGTTAATTTCCTCAATTGATGGCACAGCAGAGGAGACGCAGCAGTTGCAGATCGGTCAGCAGGTATATGCTGCAGCATTAGGTATATGGCCAATTGGCATATACCTAATGCTGTCATAGGCGAACTGCTGCTGTCTCTTGCTGGTGATGATCTTTCAGGGCACATGTAGAGGCTTGTTGGAGTTACTGCAATCCAGATGGGAAAGGGATAAAGGTGAAAGTTCTAAACCATAGTAATTCAGGCTCTCCTAGGTGTTCTGCGAGTCATGTAACTTTTTTAAGGTACACCATTTACACTGGCACGTGCTGTTCCAAGCACATGCTTATATTTTCATTGTACATGTAAGAAGTATTTAAAAACTTTCTTTCTCTCCTGAACAGAATGCAGGCAGTGATTTGACAGCTACATTAATTGTAGAGAATGATTTTTCCACTGCTCCCGTCACTGTTGTCCTCCCTTCCCTATCAATCTTCTATTACAAATAAATTTCCCTCTTTCCACTAAATCCTACTAGGCCTGAATTTAATTTAAAATGTTTTCTTTTTTAATTAACTGTTATTTAACATGTGGAGAAGAAAAGTAATTTTCCTTCCAGAAGATTAAGCTCCAGCTTCAAATTTTACCTTCCCACTTTGCAATTTTTCCTATACCTGATTTTCTCCTGCTTACATGTAATTTCAAGAGTTTATGAGTATCTACCCTGAAAGCGCTGTTTTCAAAGTTTATTTAGCTCTGGATCCAAATGCTGCTCCTCAAGCCAGACATGGGTCTTGGCCCAGTATTTAAGGCATCTGTATAGTATTACCGTGAGAATATTTCCACATCAGTGAAGTCAGTGGTTCAGTTCATTCACTGGAGAAGCTTCAGGAACTGGGCAGCAAATCCCAGACTAGCAGTGAGACAGATAGACACAAACCAAATCACCTGGAGAAGCCTATTTGCATTATAGAATCACAGAATATCAGGGATTGGAAGGGACCTTGAAAGATCATCTAGTCCAATCCCCCTGCCAGAGCAGGAACACCTAGATCAGGTCACACAGGAACGCGTCCAGGTGGGTTTTGAACATCTCCAGAGAAGGAGACTCCACAACCTCTCTGGGCAGCCTGTTCCAGTGTTCCGTCACCCTCACTGTGAAGAAGTTTTTCCTCATATTTAAGTGGAACCTCCTATGTTCCAGCTTGCACCCATTGCCCCTTGTCCTATCACTGACCATCACTGAGAAGAGCCTGGCTCCATCCTCCTGACACTCACCCTTTACATATTTATAAACATTCATGAGGTCACCCCTCAGTCTCCTCCAAGATAAAGAGACCCAGCTCCCTCAGTCTTTCCTCCTAAGGGAGATGCTCCACTCCCTTAATCATCTTTGTAGCCCTGCCCTGGACTCTCTCAAGCAGTTCCCTGTCCTTCTTGAACTGAGGGGCCCAGAACTGGACACAGTATTCCACATGGGGTCTCATCAGGGCAGAGTAGAAGGGGAGGAGCACATCTCTCGACCTACTAGCCACCCCCCTTCTAATACACCCCCGGATGCCATTGGCCTTCTTGGCCACAAGGGCACAGTGCTGGCTCATGGTCATCCTGCTGTCCACCAGGACCCTCAGATCCCTTTCCCCTATGCTGCTCTCCAACAGGTCATTTCCCAACCTATACTGGTACCTGGGGTTCTTCTTACCCAGATGCAAGACTTAGTTAACAATAACAAGGTGCCATATAAACATAAAGGATCTGTTTGTACTCCTTATTGCTAGATCAAAGCCTGAGTTACTTGGATCCATCTCCAGCATGCAAGTATGTTTTAATTTATATAAGAATGCTAAGAAATGGTGGAACAGAAATGTCAGAAAAGACAGTAATTAGACAAAACATATAATTTGTGAGTTGTATAAACACATGTAATATATTCAGGCAATAACCTGGTGAATTGCCTCCAAAAGACCTTTGGTTTATTAATCTTTAAAGAGTGTCCAGAGCAGAAAGTTAAATTTTATGAGATAAGTGAGCGGTGTCTGTGCTGAGACAAAAGCCTGAAACGTTCTGATTTCTCTTGCCTCCTTCCTTTTCAGTATGCCATGTTCTTGTCCCTGGTGTTCCTGGCTGAGCTAGTGGCTGGCATTTCAGGGTTTGTGTTTCGCCATGAGGTAGGTGGAAATATGCTGAGTTTGCATAGGGCAGTGCCTCCATGGGCAGGAGCTGCTGAGAAGTTCTCTGGAGTGTGGAGAATGTGTAGGTCACCGAGCTCAGCGGCTCCATAGGCATCTCAAGGGATGTGACTGATGTGCAACAATAGCATGTACAGCTCTTAAAAAATGATGAGATTCCAAATGAAGGGATTTAGCCGAAGCTCTTGGGCTCAGCTGCCTGATAATTTACTCTGGAGCTACCAAGTTTTTTGTGTCCATGGTGTAAGATCTTCTTTACTCTTTTACATGTGCTGGCGGCTGCAAAATAGATTAAATACTTTTCCTAAACACAGTGTCTTCAGCCAGACAAGTACTTGTTTATGAAAGGCAGAGAGCACTTCTGCATCAGACCAGACTCAATGTTTTGTAGATCTTTTTCTTTTTTTTTTCGGCGGGAGTTGGGGGTGGGGGCTGGAGGTGGGAGGGAGGGAGTGGGATGGGATTTTGTTTCTATCCTGAGAATAAGGAGAGATTAGAAAGAGAGTGAGGTAGGAAACTGGGACAAGAAGCAGCTTTAAAAAAGGATGATGGTCTAGATTTGTAGGAACACTTCTGCTTTATCCACTGTAATCAGGTCTATCTCTGGCTTTAAGTCCATGGACCTACATACCATTTGTGCTGAACCGGGACAACCCCAGAGACCCTTCTTGTCTCTTCTCTTTGTATTAAGTGGTTTTCTAGTCTCCTCTTTTGATATGAGATTTCCCTTGCTATAAACTTTTCTGGTGTCTACCCTTGCAAGTGGTGGATAGTTTTTAATTTGATGCCAAAACACCTGCCCATCTGCTGAGGATTGCTCTTTCATCTGGCCTAACCTGCAGCAGCCTCAAGTGTCAGGCTGCTGCTCCCTTTTAGGGTTGCCCAAATCATCTGCTACCCAACCCCTTTACCACCTAAAGTGCCTTTCCCAGTGATGGGCCTGACCTTCTCCAGCTGAGACACCTCTTGTTCCTTACCCAGACATCTTCAGTGCTAGGGACAAGGGCTGCCACCTGGTCAGGGTATTCATGTCATCTTTTGATGCCACTGGCTTCTCTCACCAAGGACTTGGTACAAGCTCCAGCTTCCACCAGGCATCTGTGAGCAGAGAGAAGCATGCAGCCTCCTTCAGACTTAGTACTGGAACAAAGTGTTTGGGGAAAAAACATCAAAGGGTATCTTTCGTATAGGTTAAATCATTCTCTGGTTTTTAAAACGTAGCAGTTTGCTGGGGTAGTTTTCCTTCTATGTCTGATAGACTCCACTTGAGAAATGGCATGAGTGACTCCTGACAGTTAAGAGGAAGACACATTTAAAATGAGTGGGAAGGACTACTTTGGGTGCCTTGTCAGGTTTGGAAATGCATTTGCTTCCTGAGACAACTGTTTCGGATGTTATGCTTTTGTTGCTCATGTTGGCTGGTTTTTTCCTCATCTTCACAGATCAAGGATACTTTCCTTAGGACATATACTGAAGCAATCCAGAATTACAACAAGAACGATGAGCGGAGCCATGCAGTGGATAACGTACAGGAAAGTGTAAGTCTGAAATTGGATATTAAAAATTAATAACTAAAGAGAGACAAGGCATGCATTCAGATTTGATCCCAGAACATGAAGTGTGGATGGCTCAATCTGCAAGCGGTATATTGCAAGCAAAATTAAAGGCTGGCAAAACTGATCTAAAGAAAAAGCACCTCAATTGATATGCTTGTCAAAGATGCCTAAGTTTTAATGAACAAGTTATCTAATAAAGATAGGGCCTGTCCCACTTAATTATTGTTGGTCCCAGATCTTGAGCTAGGTTTAGGAGCCAGTTTTATCTGTCAATAGGATTATGAAATGTTGTAAATTTGAGCAGGATAAGACAGGATTTTACAGTCTAGTGTCATGTGTCACTGATAAACTGCAGCAGTTTGCTTCACGAATACTATGAAAAGCGTGGAAAGGAGACCTACTGATTTAAGGGGAGAAACGGAGTGTATTTTTTCCACAGGAAAAGAAGGTGGACAAATGTGCTGCTGTGGCAGGCAGTGAAAGCTGTTCTTTGGCCATGCTGGAGGGAGAGATTAGGTGTTCGGTGGAAGAGCCTTTCTGACCCGCAAGGTGCAGTGGCAGGGCAGTGGGGGGTTGCCTTGCCTTCCAGCAGGGCACAGGGCATGAGCAAATGCCACAGCATGGCCAAAATAACCACAGATGCCAACCACAAGGCACCAACTACAACAAAGCTATAACATTCATATTTCAAATCCCCCAGGAAGCTGTGCCATAGCAAGAAGCTATCCTCATAGCTCACAATACATTCTGTGAGCCAATTTGCTTTTCTTACGATTCTAACTTGCTGAAAACAGTTGAAATTTTAACAGCTGAAGCTGTATTGATGACTTCCAGATCTTCTTCAGAAATTACAACTGTTATATAGGGCCCCTCAGCACGTTTGAAACTGTGCCTCTAACTAACCTGGCTTCTGTGGGTTAGCAGATTGCTGCATTGACCTAAACTGAGTATATTCTGCTGTCAAAGTGTCTGTTTGCCTAATGTTAACCATTAGTTTGAATTTCTGATTCCTTGGAGTTGCTGAACTCTATACTTTTGGGTAAATGTCTGGTGTTTCTGTCGTAGCAAAATGTTAATTTTACCTGTAGCTCTGTTTTCAAAGGAACTGTGTTTATAAGCCCTTTTCATGCAGATAATTCAAGACATACTCCATATCTTTGAGTGATTGTCTTTCAGCTTAGCATCTAGAGCAGAACATCCTCCCAAACTTATGGTTTTTCAGCTGATTTCGTAGACACACTCTATGAACATACTATTTCCTTCTATTCATGGCTTAGTGAATTTTCCTAGAAATTATTTTGGTGAGTTAGAGTTGCTCGTTGACCGCATCGTGAGGCTCTGTCTTGAATTTCCAGGATTGTCTTTAATTGAATAAATAAATAAGCAAAGGAAACGCTCAAATGGAAAAAACTCAACAGGCCTTCAAGTAAAAAAGATGGCTTTATGGCTTGACCTTTGTCAAATGTTACAAGTAATAACTCTGCTCATAAACCACCTTTTTCTTAGTAGGTCATCTGCTCCCACCTTCTTTACATGACATTCCAGATACTTTTGTGATAAATGGGGCAAGGAGTGGCAACTACTTTGCAAAGCTGGAGATAATCTGCCTTTATTTCGATCATGAGCTTATTAAGTGGGCAGTGATGATCCTGTACTAGGTTTAATTCTGGTTCGCTTGTTTGTTTTAAATCTGCCTCTTATTCCTTGTAGCTGAGCTGCTGCGGCATTCAGAGCTACACCAACTGGAGCACCAGCCCTTACTTCTTCAAACACGGCATCCCCACAAGCTGTTGCATGAACTCCAGTGACTGTAATACTCAGGATCTGCGCAACATGACGGTGGCTGCCACTAAAGTAAACCAGAAGGTACCCGTAACGTTGTGCCAGAGGCAGTGGTTACAAAACCACCCAGTACATGAGTGGAGGATAAGGCTGCTTACAATTGCATTTTGTTTCAAATGGTTGGTTGATAACATGTGTATTGGACTGGAGTGATGGTAAGGGTGGGCTTTGCCTCCTGCTTGTTTCAAACTCTTTAAACGGACCTTTCTCAAATGACCAGGTGTAGTGACACTTCTGATGAGGAACCTCTGCTCACATCACAGGTTTTTTTTTGCACAGTTGAATTTAAAATAAAAATAAAAATTAAAGTCCTGAGTAGATAACTGGAGAAATACGGAAATGCTGCTCTCTCTTGTTTCTGTCTTTTTCCACCTCAGTCACCTGTGAATCAGGAGGTTGGAGTGGTGACTGAGCACAGTCTGAAACATCTTTCTTGGGAAGCCAGACAACATTTTCTAGCATGTATTTAAAAAAAAAAAAAAGATACTAGAGGATTATTTTCCACTAAGCCTTTTTTTTTTTTTTTTTCCTTCTGGCATAGTTTAATGACGGCCACTCATTGCAGACGTCTGTAGAACATTAGTGACGTCCATCTGTTACAAAACTCAGTCACCACCACCAATAAAGTAATCTTGTTACTGGGTTGCATGGGTACGAAGGATGAGCTGCTCCATTCAGTTGCACTTTGTAAACTTGTAGTAACTTCCTGGGTTTGTAGAAGTGGAGAGAAGGTGAGAGGCAGGATGGGGTGGATCTAGGGGGTGTGCAGTACAGACAGCATCCCCCGCAGACAGAGTGCCTCCTGGACAGACCCTCCTGAGCCCCTACTTCTGCTCACCTTCCCAGCAGGAAAGCTTTCTGGTGTGGCTGGTCCCACTTTTTCAGTTTGGGATGGTCACACACTCTGAACTTTCCGTGGCTGCATAGCTGAGCAGGTGCCGTTTGCATTCCAAGCACCGATCTGGTGTTTCCCCACCCCATGCTCTGCACACATACACAAATCCTTGTCCACTTGCGAGTTCCTCTAGGCAAAGGATGCCTGCAAAACTGCAGGAAATGGCTGAGGGATGAATGAGCTTGTGCTAGTCCGGGGCTAGTAACTCATGTCCAGCTGTGCTTGCTCCTAAGCATCTCTCCTGCAAAGGCACAACTTGTCTGACAGAAGAAAAATGCTGATTTCTCAGGAAGCAGTTGACTTGATTGATTTGGTTACCTAGGGGAAGTTTGAATGTCCTGTGACATCTGAAAAATTGTGTCCCATTTTCTGACATAGCCATTAGTAATCAAAGGTTGTAAAGATTTTTGTTTAGCAGTTGAGAGAGCTCAGAGTTGTCCCAAACATTTGAACAAGGCGGGCTGTTTCTGAAAGGGGCATGGGAATAACAAGCAAGCGGGAGGAAATGGCCCTGTGTGGCCCTGTGCTTTCACATCAGGTAGGAAGCCTCTGACCCATGTCCCTTGCTCATCTTGGAAGTAGGCACTTTGCTCTGAGTGTGTTGGAGAAAAAGGAAAATCCATACTGTCTGCGTTGTGGAAGACCCTTGTTACCATTCCTGTGGATAAATATATTTGGAATAACTCTTTTTGGTGGAATGTGTAAAACTATCAGTAAGAGAAGCTCTCGATGAGCTTATCAAATTACTAGCAGTTTCTGAGGACCAGTGATGAATTATCCAAAGAGGATTAAACTAATGATCTAATTGCAGGACTAAAAGACAACATTCCTGGATTTTCTTTGCCAACTCTGCCACTAACTTGCTTGATGACCTTGGGTAAATCGTTTAGTCTCTTGCTCTGTTTCTTCATCTCAGATGGGACTAATACCTAACTTTAAAAGCTGTCATTAGGATTAGCTAATTAGTGTTCATATAGTGCTTTTAATCTTCAGAGCTCATTACCAACGAACCTTGAGAACTACTTCTCTCTAAAATCTTAATAAAGGAACAGATGTGCGGAGTCAGGAATGATCGGACACTTAGTAAATTGTCACTTCTGTCTTCTGAATCACCACACAGATGTGCGCACACAGTGGCTTACATACTTCTGTACTCACTATGCAACTCTTGGGTGCTACTTGCACTCTCCCTCCATGCACAGTGAGAACTGATCAATTAAGCCGTATTTATGCAATGTACTTCAGGAAACAGATTATTATGATTGGGAAAGCACAGCCTTCTAATGAGGAGAGCGATCAAAACTCTCTCACGAGCATGGGTTTTTTAAACAAGATCTTCTGTCTCCCTCAAATTACTATCACTGTTAGATGTTGTATCTCTTGAAGGCTGTTGAACAGAACAGATTTCAGAAGAGAACATTAAGCCATGTCAGACAGAATGAAAGCACTGCTTGAGAAATCTAATCTCATTTCATAACATGTAAGACACACACAACTATAGTTGCTTGATGTGTTAAATAAGCAAGCTTGAGTCTGACATACTGTACACTGTTGTAAGATGTAATTAAGGATTAATATGTACACTTAAACATTTCAGAACTGAATTACAGCTGTGCTGGTGCTCAGCTGCTATTAGGTTTAACACTTCATTACTCACAGGATTAAATAAAATGTCTTCTGATATTATGAAAGAGGTTAGAGAAATTATACGATTTAGTTTATGAATAGCCTGACTCTAACAAAGGACACGATCCTTTTCTTCTAGCCATTATAGTTTACAAGCATCTAATGTTCTGAAGTCATGTAGAGAGTTCCTAAAGCATTTGAAGAAGTGAGGGGGAGTGTGGATAGAAGGGGGAATGCAGAGATAATTCTCTCTTATGGGACCAGAGTCCAAACTAGGGAATAGAACTTCTGTTTTTCCCAACTTCAGGTAGGTTATAACACTGAATCAAATGTTTTGGGACTGGCCTTACACTGAGAGTGGTTTTAGTCTTTTAAGGACACATAGCAAAAGGGGCAAAGAGGTGGCTTTGGATTGCATTGGCAGATAGGCTAGTAATGAAAGGGGGAAAAAAAGACATCCTTTTTTTCTTCAAGTTTTGTATCACTTGTTCAGATTCTTTTAGACACCACAAACTAGGGAGGATAATGTCAAATGCTTTTTTGAGGGGTAGAGTAGGGGAGGGGAAAAACTTGGCAAAACTTAGCATGTTGAGGAAAACATCTCACAAAGGCCTATCCAAGACAAGGGCAGAAATACATGTGGATCTTCTGGCCCTGGTGTGGGCTGCAAATTGAGGCATGAGGAAGCAAGTCAGCTGATGGAGTCAGGGTTTGAGCTAGAGAGAGAAAACTGGGTTTGGGGAGCAAACTAGTTTTGCCACCACTTTCCATCATTCACTTACAATTGCTACTAAATAAAAAGATGACATTGTTGGAAATTACAGAAAAAATATTATTAATCCAAGTTCACTTTAAATCAGAAATTTGTATGTATGCGTCTCTGTCAGGGAAGATCGATACAAGGAATGATTGTGTTTGTTTTCCAGGGCTGTTATGACTTGGTGACCAGTTTTATGGAGACAAATATGGGAATCATAGCTGGAGTGGCTTTTGGGATTGCGTTCTCACAGGTAAGTGCATAAGCGCTTCCCTTCCCCCACCTTTTTCCCCTCTGTTTTTCTTTATCCAGACTTGAAGGAAGGAAGGATTACGGAGAGGGACTGAACTCAGCATGCTCATTAGTCCTGAGGTCATCTGTTCATTGATTTTCTTTTTTTCAACTTAAATGAAGTTTCTCCTTGGGAATATCAGTTACGGTTGAGCTAATGACTAGCTCAAGGAAAACAACTTGTCCCTCCACTGGGTCAAATAGAGGTTAACCCAATAAAACATTGGCTTAAATGGAGCATAAACAGCTAAGAAGACAAATAGTTTATCCATTGTTTGGATAGGCTTCTATCTTCTAAGCACTCTTATAGTTTCTTAAAGGAGTCTAGAATTCAAATAAGAATGTACCTTCAGGCCTCCCCATCCTGGACCTGGAGGGGGGCACCTGGTTTGGGTGACCAATTTTATTTTAGTTTTTTTTCCTTTTAGCACTGGCGGAAGTCTGCCAAAAACAGATTATTAAACTGACTCCTTGCCTACACCAAAAGGAGTCTGGCATGGGAGGGACAAGAGAAGAGCTAAGAAGGTGTTTGGTGCTCCCTGATACTCAGACTGCCTTTACCTAGATAGGAGTTGAGGAAACTACAGGTCTAGTCAGAATCTTGTGATCAAGAAGGGGCAGGAAAACATCTGCGTCTTAGAACAAGCTGCTCCTTTATACTAGTCACTTCCTGTGTGATAGCAAGGACTCTCCTGGAAACATGCAAAAAATGAGAGAGAGGGAAACATAGGTAATACAGAAGTGCTTGTGGAATGGTTCAGCAAAAATGTGGAGCGATTTGTATGGTGCCTGAACCACTTCTACCCAAGAGGCAGTCTGCCTCCCTTCTGTGGAGAGTACATAGTACAACTGTCATATTCTAAAACGATCGTGCAACTTTCATTTGCTTCATTCACACAATATTAAAAATCTGTGTCCTGAGGCAACACTGAAAATATGAATATATCTACTGAATGACTTATGTTTACCCAGTGGTTGGAAAAAATGAGGAAAAAATTATTTGACTTGTTAAAATTTGTGAATTCAGCTGGCAAGCTGTAGGTTTACACTGTGCTGCACTGGAAACAAATGATTTGCCAGTGCTGTTGCCAGTGATAGGCAAATGAATTAATGGGAGGGTTGTGGCTGCCCTCTTGCCCCTGCTACCCGATGTGGTCAGCCTGTGCTTGGCTGACCCTCTCTGGGATTTAATTTGCTCAGCAGTTACGATGGCCTCCAGGTTCTTCGGAGTAAATGCCCCCAAGCTGTGTGGAAAATAGCCACCATGTTCTCTCAGTCAAGGTATGCACAACCTGAAGGGAGCCCTAAAACTGTATGGCCTCAGACAAGCTGACTGCCCTGCCTTGGGCACATCTGGAAACCTCATGCCTTGTATCCTAGGTGTTAGATGTGAAAAGCCCGTGATTTGGCCTGTCAGCCTCTTTCATGTGTGTGTAAATACTGGCTCACCTGCCAGCCGCCCAGAGCATGCCCGTGGGTGTCAGGTCTTCAGGATCCAGAAGTGGTGAAACCACCAGTCTAGAGCTGATGGTGCATAGAGCAGGGGGAGTTTTGTTTTGTGGTAGTTTTTTTAATAGGCTATTCTAGTTTTTCTTGAGTGGTCACGATTGTCTTGATCCCCTTCTCCAACTCTCTGGATTATGACTTGAGGTCATAAGATTATAAGACTATGACTATATATGATTTTGAGCTCTTATTTCAGTTCAGTTTCTAAACAGCCAGAAGGCTATAAACCATCTTCTAAAATGCCTCATGTAAAACTGTCCAAAAGAAAAACGGGATGAGCAGAATTTTACAATTCATATGCTGCTGGGGCAACCTGAACACCTTTAATTGGTGTACCATACATATGATAGGCAAAGCAGCGTCTCGTCTTGCCTGAAAGTTGTTTGCAGCTGGGAAGGGGACTGTAGGAAGGGTGCAGGCTGGAATTGTTAGTATTTGGGCATGTGCCAGAATGGTTACCCTGGGTCATCAGTTGTTTGAGAGCTCAGCAGAAGGGGAAGGTTGGCGGGCAGAGCGGGCAAAGCGTGGTCCCTACAAGGGGAGTTCTTTGGCACAAGGCGAGATTATCATGAGAGGCGGCGGGCAGCACGGGAAGAGGAGAGGCAAAGGCACTTTGCTGCTGCAGCATGGAGTGAAAACCAAAATATGTTTTGCTGTGGCGTTGGCAGCTCATGCCTGATGGCAGTGTGCATCCCACTGCCAGCTGGGGATGTCCCTCCCCTGCCTAAGCGCAAGGAGGCTCTGGCACTCCGAGTAGGTATCCAGCTGCTTGGGGTGCCTGCGAATGTGTGAAAAGGGGAAGAGAGGGGTTGCAGGGGAGGAAAATGCAGCTCTACTGGGGTGTGAAGAATAGAAGGCGGCCAGTTATAATTTACTGCCTAATCTATTTTGCTGGACCCAATTAGGGATGGTGTTTACAAATTGATTTCAGGTTAACTATGGCTGGCAGTAATGCCAGGCGGTGCTCCAGCTGTAGGCGAGGTTTTCCTCTTCCTACTGAGAACAGGCTTAATCTAAATAAAAGACAAATTAGATCATGTTGCTCTTCTACAGCAAAGCATGCTCAAAGGCCTTTCCTTCACATGATTTGTTAGGTGTTGACTAGCATGGGGAATGTGCTGATTCCCAGAAATAGGCAAAGTTGATGTAATGGCTTTGCGCATCTTACAGGCCTGGCACAGACCTCCCAATCAGAGTCAGAGTTTTTGAAAAACTGCTGTGTTGCTGACATTGTCTGCACTGCTCCTCGAGTTTGAAATAATAGTAATAAAATACAATTTGATTGTTTTTGGAATCAGATGCCAATGCTGACTTCCAGCTGGAATAATCCCAGTTTAGCAGGTGCTCTTCAGAGCAGCAAAGTGATCACCGCATTGTGCCTGACAATGAACAAAATTCTGCAGGCGGCAGATGATGAAGAGTTTTGCTTAGATAAAACTGCAGCACAGGCTTTGGCTTATGGGGCACATGAGGCAGAGTTGAGGGTACAGGGGGACAGTTACAGATAGTGGTTGCAGTAGAGTTCCCGAGGAGCCTCAGTGCAGTGTTATAGCCAAATAATTCATTTTCTCCTGAAGAACTGGAAGCCGGGTGCTCTCCACATGCTCAAAACCAGTTCCTGAGCATGCCTGTTTCTCCTCATTTGAAGACGAGTTCTCATGTGGCTACAGTCCCCCTTTACAGTGCAACATCCACCTGCTCTCTTTACTTTTAAAGTTAGTGTGAGTAGCTCTCCCTGACTGTGGACACACTTATGGTGCAGACATTATCCACCTTGTCTGCTGCAACTCCTGCCTGAGTATAGGGAGGCTGAGACTTGTCCCTAGCACAGGTTTACACCTCAGTCACCCCTTGTACCAGGGTTAGGGAGTGGGATCTGTGTCAGGAACCAATATGTGACTTGAAATCTAATATAAGACTAAACTTTATTGCTTGTAAATACTAATCACTGTGGGTTGAGCATGGAGATAGGACCTGTGCCAGAGGCATACCACGGCACAGGAGGCTGAACTCAGGTAAGTGATTTGTGACATGGAAAATTTGCTGTCTTCTAAAATAGAGGCAGAGAACCTGGATGCTTGGAGATATGCATATTGAGAGTATGGCAAGGTAAATCAGTCAACTAAACAATTATTCCTGATGGATAAAAAAATCCAGTTTAGGTTACCTGATCCACTGATGAATTCTCAGTTAGTTCAAAACATTTCTATTTATAGACATTCTCTCAAAGAGTGAGAAATGGTGATGATACAAGGACCCAAAATAAAATGGAAATTCAAATTGCACTTCAGTTTCTCTTCAGTATAATAAGATGCAATAAGTATGTCATGCAGGACAGCTTCCAGTCAAGGTTAACTTATGCAAAATAAGTATGTTAAAAAGCCAGTTAGGATGTTTGTGATGGGAGATAAGATTGCTAGGAAGCTGCTGTGGATGGGTTTCAGTGGTCAGATGTGAGATATGCATGAGATGACTGCTAGAAACTACAGAGAGATGAACAACAGATGGACTGTGTTCTGCTCTCTGGAATGAGCTTTGTCCAACAGAATGGTAGTAAAGAAGACACACCTGAGGCATATGGGTTTCCCAGTGCTCTAAAGCCAAATAATTTGTCAGAGTTTTTAAGCTTCCTGCAGCAAGACCTGAGGTACCAAGACAAAGTCTCAGTTCTCTATGTACTAGTTCAGAGGACCAAGATAATATTAGAAAAAGGAAAAGAAAGAAGAAAAGTGACAGAGAATACTTATGTGGAACCAAGTCTGGCATCTTAGCACTCAAAAAACTGGGACCATTAAAAAAATAATCAGTGCATGAAAGTTGAGATGGGGCACTCGAGAGACAATGGGAGCAAAGGGAAATGAATGCAACTTCTAGAAGCTGGTTTCTTTGAAGGGATCCTTTTATGCCGATTCCTCTGGTTCCTCAAAGGAGCTGTGGCGACCTGCTGCGCAATAGGATAAGGGGCTTCCTCCCTTCTGAAGAGCAGAGGTTGCGAGTGATCAAGCAAATGCAGAGAGCAAGGAGGGGTGGAGAGGCTCATTTGTGGTTCGCAGATTGGGGATTGGGAGCCTCTAACCTGATTTAAGCACACAGGACTGTGGTTATGGCTGTAACGAAAGAGCACCGTGAGGAAAATCCAGCAACTTAATACAGTATTGCCTCTTCTTTGCTGCAGGAGGGACGGTGCTCTTGAGGTTAAATATGGAAGTCTAGACACCTTGGAAAATACATGTTCTTATATGTGTTCAAAGTGCTTCTAAGATATTTATTATAGCTCTGCTATGTCCTGGTAATAGCTAGAAATGCTGTATAAATTGTGTTTGCAATGGCTTGATATTCATGCCATTATTATTTTTGAAATACAGAAGTTTAATATTATGGTACTACAACCAGTTAAATGGTCAGAGCAAGAATTAATGAGTGGGCCAAAGAAGGGAGGGATACATTGATGTGTAACCTTCCATTGGGCTTACCAATGACTTGAGTAAATCAAAACATAGTCACATGCCTGCAAATGCTACAAAGCTTAGACACACTGTTATTAGAATTACAGCCAGTGGAAAGCAGAAGAATCCCTAATTAAAGGTAGCTGGGGAGGTCTGCTACAGCTGAAGGGCGAGAGAAAAGCCCATGTCTTCCAATTTGTATGGGCTGCAGCATCTTTCCCCTTGTAAACCTGATATGAGCAGCAGGATGTGGCTGGGAACAACGATGGCTGTAATCTGGGTGCTCGTAATGGGAAATAATGGGTACCTCATGGCACAGGCATTAAAAAAAAAAAAAAGTAAGCTTGAATACATATATATTCTGGCAAATGTAGTGTGTCCTGACCAGGAACTTGACATCTGAGGGATAGAAAACAGTTTATCCAGACTTGAGGTACCCTGGCTTGGTCTTGCTCTGGGTTGATGCTAGCCCAAACCAAGCGATTGGCTGGTAGAGAAGATGTATATTTTATGATGACCGCGTTAACAGGGAGGACTGCTAGTCTAGGGGAAAGCACACGCAATCCCAAGCCTGAAACAGAAGGAGCCAGTTTGGACGAGCAGCCATCCAAGTACTATCTGCATGTGCTCTGCAAGGCCTGAGGAAGTTCTGCTGCTGCCGAGAGGTAGTTGTCCCCCCTCCTTAAGCACCGCTCCCTTCCAACGTCCGCTGCCCACAGCAGCGGGAGACAGGCAGAGGTGGCCCCACTGGAGCTGGAGCATCTGTGACAGCTTGTGTTTGGAACCAGGTCCAGGGAAGGCTGGTCTGTCAGCAGAGCCAGCCCTCTCGCCTCAGCCCCGCAGCTGGGGATGAGCTGTAACAATCTGGATGTGCTCATGGGTTAATTAATTGACCAATCCAAATGAGAGAAGTGAGGTTGAATTATTTATGGTATATTAACGCTGCTGGCATATGCAGGAAATGCTAACAAACTGCAATAGGCAAAACGTTGAAATGACTGAGTGCTTATTGACAAGTGGAAGACGGGGATCTGTTTTCAATAATCTGAGTGACAGCCAAGGGAATAGTGAAAGACTTCTTTTTTATTTATTTCCAGATTTACAACACTCATTTCTCTGCTGCTGCATCGTTTGTAAAGAAAGAAATCTGGTGCATTGGGAAGCTTTTCCCCAGCTCGCTGTTAAGAAAGTTAAGGGAATCGCCAGCTCCCAGTGGTGGTGGGTGGTGGGTGGTGGGGAGGGACCCAGCTGGAGCTTGTGAGTGATCTGCAGATGGTAGATGCTCCCACCAGTTTACCCCTCCACCTCTGACTTGGCCAGGCAATGACAACGGGTTTGGAAAGCAGTAAAAAGCTGTGCTGTCTGTCAAATAAATAAGCTTTGATAACAATCAAGAGGAAGAGCTGATGAAGAAAGATGGGAGATCTTAATGCTGTTTTTTTGATTAGAGTGGCCCTTAAAATAGGGAATAAATATATTGTGCATAGTAACTCCAGAACATGAAATTTTGCTCTCCGTGGCCCCTCCTTTGCTTTAAGTTCATTTAATTTAACTTTACTTCTATTCTTGTCTGGAACAGTTGATTGGGATGCTGCTGGCGTGCTGTCTGTCCCGGTTTATTACTGCTAACCAGTACGAGATGGTGTAACAAGGTGAGCTTTACCTTTCCCCACCTCCTATGCTTTATGCTATATATGTTCCACTATTGTGCTGCCACTTCTGCTGCAGGTAACAGGCAAGTTTTAGATGTTCAACACGTTTATTGAGAATTAAGTCTTTGCACGGGATTCTTTGCTTTGGCATTTTCATCCCAGTAGACTGTGTGACTAAAAAAAAAAACAAAAGGTGGGGAGGGAAACGTACTGCTGACTGTTTTGCCATTTTTACTTTCTTCTTGAAAAGGGAGGGCAAAATATCCACCATGCGTGCTGTTAGCAACCAAAACAACCCACTTCTTTTCTTTCATCCTCCCCGACCCAGTCTTTCAGGAGCGTGAAGTCCAGAGCCTGTCCCGAGATCAGGAGCTGCAGAATTGGAGAAAGACTGAAACGAATGTTATAGCACACACTGTCTCTCGCACCCACGCACACCCACAATCCCCCCACAAGCAAGCACGTGCGCGCGCGCGCTCGCACCCCCACCTCCCGAACTCTGTCCCATGCGTAGTGTACCATTCTGTGAAGTACCACGGTGCCACCAAGAGTCAGCCGGGTCCCCTCAGCCTCCGGACCCAGACCCCCATCCCCACGGCTCGGCGTAGGACGGCACCGTATGTATGTTCTTGGTCACACAGTAGTTGCATCGTAAGTTAACAAAGGTAATTCATTAACAGCATTGATCGGGCTGTGCATGTAGTGACTGGAGGGCATAATTAGCCTTTCACCATGGTTAATAAGTGTTGCACACGTTCATATAAACCGGTATATGAAATATATATTCTTTTGGGTTTCTCTTAATTTCTTATTTTGTTTATTGCTTTACTAAGGTTTTCATCCTTTCCCCCTTCCCTGCGCCTGCCCCCCTTCCCCAAAGACAAAGGAATCAGTAACATAACATAAAGATACTTGAAAACGATGTTAAAATGTTGTGCTTGAAGGGAACCGTTATTCCTGATGTTCTTCTACATCTTTGATTCTTACTCAGTGTTGTATGCCTAGTGCGTATCCCGGTAGGCTTTGTCTAGTGCATTTTGCCTCTGAACCTGATCCTGTGTAATACTGTTATTAAGCTGTGTTGTTGCTTACTGTGAAGGCAGGAATTTTGCTTCCTTTATTTTTATTAGGTAGTTACGAACTAATTGAACTGTGCTGTACTGCGGCCTTCATACTTTTTTCCTGTTCTTTCTTTTTTCTTTCTTTTTTTGCATTGAGGTTGCAGCCACCAAATACATTGTTGAATCAAATCGAAATAAAAACACACATACACACACAAAAAAAAACAGGCATAAGAAATATTTTTGGGGGAAAGCAAAAATTTAAAACCTTTTTTAAAAAAATAGGACTTTTTTAATAATGCCTCTGTCTAGCATGCCAACGAGAATGCATTGATATTGTGAGTATTTGTGATATACGTATTAATAAATGGAACCATTACAGATTTCTAGCTGCTTCCTTTTCATTTATTAGTTGTAACAAAATTCTTTCAAGGGGGGAAGTGAACGTGAACTAAAAGTACACAGATTGGTGTGACGTGTCTTTATGCGTATTTTAGCAACTAACTTCCTTGCAACCGGAAAATGTTACTACCCCGGGAAAAAAGAGAAAGAGCTGGAATTGTTTCAAAACCCCTAGAAAAACCTTCTACAGCCGGTTTCACCGCATAACAAATACATACCCTCTGCTTTGCCATTTTTCTGCTCATGACCGATAATGATCTGCAGTGTTTAATTATCCTGTCTTTAGTGCTGCGCGTGATTTTTGGCCTTAAGCATTTCTCTCTGATTTTGGTGAGAGTGGGGAGAAGAGGGATTTGGGCTTGAGGGGGGTGGGTAATAGCCGTCTTTGCTGCATTCATGAAAAGGCAGGCACTTGCCTCTTTCTTGTTGAATATGTGGAATGTTGAAGATCTGATGGAAAGCCCATAAAAGTTTAAACCTGAAAGCTTTGGACCAAGTCCTTCCCATAGCAACGTGGCCAGAGAAGAAGTCTTGAGGAGGGAAGTCCTGTAGCCTTTCAGCTGTAGAGGAGCTGGAGAGGACCTGTGCCTGCACAGCCTGTACAGTTGCACACATCCTCCGTCCATCTGTCCATCCATCAGTGTCACCCACCTGATTACTGCAACCCTCTGCCCAGGGGGGATGCCCAGCGTGGTGCCTCCAGCATCAGCTCCCAACGAACCCTTGAGTGGCGCTGGCGCAGTTGATGGGCTCTCACCCACAACCGTAAAAGGTCTCGCAGCTGCACAGGCAAAAACCTGTCAGCATATGCTGAAGCAGCATGTTTTAAAAACCCTGGTGGCATCTTTATCTTTATTCAGAGAGCACTTCCAGAGCAGGGAGGGGCGGGACCTGGCTGCTTTGCCAGGGGGGATGGGAAATCAGTAGTCCGTGTTGCTCTTGAAACACAGGTAATGGTTTTTATAGATTTGATCCACCGCCAAAATGAAAACCTGCGATTTGTTGCTCAGTCTCTGTTTCTCTATTTGATTACAGCTCAGAGCTTTGCATTTGGCTTCTGTCACAATTTGCATTTTTCAGCCTGGCTCTAAAATCCACAACCCCACCGTATGTGGTCTTCAGCAGCTTGCGTTCCTGTGGTGCCCCAGAGCTGAAGCTCTGGCTGTGCTGAGCGCCAGGCGCGCTGCAACGTACTTCTACTTTCCACGAAAAACACGAGCAACTCATATTTTCATCATCATTTAAGTTTTCCCTGTTATAAGCTGTTGGTAATGGGGACAAAAAGGCTTAGTATGTTTGTGCGAGAGGGGCATTAAGGTGCTGGGGAGCGTGAGGTGTATTTTGTGGCAGGATGCTGTTATAGCTGGGGATGCATTGACTTCCAGATGAAGATGTGTTTTCCCAATGCCTTCTGTATCTGAGATGTTCCCCTACCACTGTAAATAAATAGCCCGTAGTGAAGTTTGTAGAACTTGCCCTATAGAAGTGTGGAAATAATTTTACAAATTCTGTTTTTCCCTACCAAGCAAATGACTTTACCTCAGAACAAGTAAAGCACTCACAAAGGGGAGTTGTCTGTCTCCCTGCCCTTCTCCCTTTTTCTCCCCATAGCCTGTCTTTAGAGTTTAAAACTAATCTGAAACAGAGATTTGTAAATAAGAAAAGAGCAAGCAGGTCCACAAATTTTCAATCTGCCCTCAATAAAACTCCAGCTGGGAGGGGAGCAGGACATCATTAAGTGTGGAGAACATTAATACATAAATGCCTGGTAGTTTGCATGTACTTTGCTGGAGACAAAGCCGCTGGATGCAGGTCACAACACTCACGTTTGTAGTCCCTTCCGAGGGCTTAAAAACAGTCACAGCCACTCGCTCAGTTGCTGGAACTACAGGATGCTGGAGCAATGCCCTTCTCCCGCAGGCACAGGAAGTTCACAATACTTTTCCACACCAGAAAGAACTGGCCCACCAGCCACCCCAGTTTCCCTCCCCTATTCATCTCCAGGCAGGTCTCCGCTGCCACACAGAGGGGAAGGAGGGGGGTGAGGCTGCTGCCTCCTCCCGCAGGAGCCACCAGCAACCTTCCGAACCTTCCGGAGTGGAAAACCACCAGCCTCTCCTCGGTTTTCTTTTTTTTTTTTTTTTTAGTTTTTTTTCCTGAAAGCAGGAGCTGTTTGTGCCAAGAGCTGTTTCTTTTGAAGATGCTAATGTTGGGTGACAGGTCAGCAGGCCCCCAAACTGCTCCAGCTTGCCTGTCCCCATTCAAGTGAAGCTTGTGCTCAGCTTTAAGGCATAAGCATTGTATTAAGTCCATTCAGCAAAGCCCTTCAGTTCGTGCTCAATTGTTTCCCTCAGCCCAGCAACACTCATGCTTGTATGGGGTAGGGGTGTTAATTGGACTCTCAACAACTTCCGTGGGGAGAACCAGGCTGGTGGAGGACCTGGCAAGGGCTTCTCTGGAGAAATCTCCCTGGCTTGGGCTGGGGCCAGCCAGCAGCTCTGGTTGCACTAAGCGGGCACCATGGTATCACCTGCCCTGGGTGCAGCATCCCACTTCCCTGCCTCCTTCCTGGAGGGAGAAGGAGGTGCTGGAGATGAAACAAAACTAGAGCTGCTGAGTATGTGTTAATGTCAGCCAGGCACAGATGTGCAGGATTATCCCTCCAGGGGTGAAGCTGCCACAGAGTACTGGGAAGGGGGGAGGCTTTGCCTCTGGGGCTGAGGTCCACCCTCTGGCATGAACTGAATCAAGGGTGGAAGAGGAGTGCTCTGGCTGCACTGGGCTCTGGCTGTCTCATCCCTCCCGGAGCAAATTGCTCATTCACTGCCATCACCAATCCAAGCTGGGCAAAAGAAAGGTGGACAGATTTGGGAGTCAATGTGGGTGATGAGGTGACTGGATGAGTCCCAGGAGGAACGGGACATGGCTGGGAGACAAGAGTGGGAGATGGAGTAGGACTGTGGGAGGAGGAAGAAGGTTTATTGAAATCACCTCCTTTTGGCCCTGATGAGCTGCTAGCTTGGTTTGGCTGTGAGGTGGACCATCTGGCACTGCATCCCTTCCTGAGCTGCTTCCCCAGGCTTGCTTCTGCTGAAGAGGGCAGTCCTGAGCACTGCCAGGAGAATATGTTGCTGGTAAGGTGATTTTTCTCACTAATATCAAACTGCCACTCTGGGAGCAGGAGGCCATGCTGGCTGCTGGTACCCTTGGGCGAGCATCACTGTGGAGGAGACTGGCTTTGCTGGACTGCTTATGGGATTTTAGCCTGTTGCTCCCTAGAGTACCCCATGCAGGGGTTAAAATGATTTTATAATCAGTGACTCTTCCTGTTGACTTTAATGGCTCATTACCACTTAAGGTAATTTTGAGATTAGCAAACTAACTTGCTGCCAGTCAAGTCCCATGCACTATTTAGTTAACGCTGTATAAAATACCTGACAGTCCACTGGAGGGATTGGGATGTCCAACTTCTACCAGGGCTGAGTTAGGGCTGCTTCAGTATGAAGGTGTATAGTAAAAACAGAAATCTTCACAATTAGACATATAAATGACACTCCTGCTTTTTCTGTAAGTAAAAGTGTTTTGCCCTCCAAATGTGTGAAATCTGGTCAACCTTCTGCAGGCTGCTTTTACCATCTTGGCCTAATTCTGAAGAAAAAAAAAAAAGCTGTTGCTTTTGCCTTTTGCTTGCCAATGCACCTGTTTCTGTTCCAACCAGGAAGCGTTTCATTCAAAGGGGGTTTCATTTTTGCCCTACGTGACCGGAGCTATTTGGTACATGTGAGCTCATTAAAAGCAAGCTGTGCTGAGGCAGCAACTCTTCAAGCTCTGGAGTCTGTTTTGCTCCACGGTAACTGCACTGTGGCTATTTCTGGTCTCTGCTGGACCTATCTATAGGTGACGCTGAGTACTTATTTTAGATTGCAGTCCCTTCCGTGAAATCAATAACTGGGGTTTGTATATGTAAATGCACATATATAGAGCATCCCTGGTGCACTGTACAACAGTGTAGCTCATAATGTGATGTACGTTCCCAGTGCAACTACTGAATCACCAGAATGCTATTTTTTATTCACCATACTTAAGCATCTTGGGCAAGACTTTCAGAAGCACGAGATTTTGGGCAACCCTCTGGAGGTATTTCCAAAATGCTCTAGCTTTCAGAAAGTGCCAAGCAACCCACCTTTTGGGAATCCAGCCCTTTCGAAACCTCTCAGGGCACTCAGAAGTAAAAAGTCATTTTTGAAAGCCCTGTCTGTTCTTGAAATGGAGATTATTCATCCAAGTAAAAAACATTGGTATTTTTTAAAATTGCAATTATTTCCAGAGGGGAAGCAAGGACAGCTTTCTGGCTTGCATGGAAGCCATGGTTAGTGTGCTTTATCTTCCTGAGTAGTGAGTCAGAAATTATGATGTGAGAGATGGAGAACTGCATAGGTGGAGAAAAAAGAGCAAAAATATATAACCCTCTATTTTTTCAGTCAAAAGAGTTTGAAACAGGACACATTTTGTCCTGATTTTGTGTCCGACACAGCAGTGCAGCAATCTCCTGCTCTGAGCTGGGCAGGCGCAGCAGCTCAGTCCAGCACCTTGGGGGTCTGTGGTCCAGTCCGGAAGAGACTGTTGCCTGCCAGGACACGCTTATGTCCTTCTGATTGTAGGAGCAGCCTTTTTGGGGAGCCTGCAAGTGTCAGACTGCTAGAAACTACCAAGGCTCACATGCAACGAAATTCATGGCCAGTGTCTGTGGAGGACGCTACCTGAGGTTTTATGGGAGCAGCGTGATGTTGATAGTTTCCTACTCTGGTTCCCTTGGCCTTGCTGTGCTTCTGTGGCATTTACCTGTAACGTCATGTTTGTAAGGTATTGCTTGCTCAAAAGAACTGGTTAGTGCTTATGTTGATTATTTGGTGTCTTTGGGCTTGTAGTTATTTGCAATTAAAAGCAAACAAAAATTGCCCAGAATTTTCTTCACCCGAGACTTCACTGTGACCCATATGTCACTTTTACCAAGTGTAGGAACTGGTACATTAAACCCATGGGTTATTGCTGTGTGCTACTCCATTTACCTTTATGCAATCCTGGTACTTGCAGGCCAAGGGGCTGCCTCCTCCGGGCAGGCAAGGTGGAGTTCAACCCCATGAGGAGCCAGCCCTCTGCACTCCCTCTGCCATGCCGGCACCAACATCCTGCCAAAATCAGTGTCATGCCTTAGGGAAGTAAGAAAAACAGGCTGCGTGGAAGCATGAGGTGGCGTGAAAATATGAGACTCGGAAAACACTGGCCAGTACCACAGCAAGCTCGCGCATGGAGCTGAGTGTAGACTGGCGTAGTCCAACAATCTTTGTGATGGTGAAGTTTCCACATGTTTATCTGGATAACCTAGATCATAAAATCATAGAATCATAGAATGGGTAGAGTTGGAAGGGGCCATAAAGATCATCGAGTTCCAACCCCCCTTCCAGGGGCAGGGACACCTCCCACTAGACCAGGTTGCTCAAAACACCATCCAATTTGGCATTGCAGGAGAACAACCTAGATACTCTCTACTTGTTTAGGCTATGCATTTGCATTGCTACAATGTGAAAAGGAAATCAAAAAGCTGATCAAAATCATCTCTATGAGACCCATTCAATAAAAAAGTTATTGGCAATTAGCACGGTTTTTTATTAAAAAGTAATTAGCCCTCCTGCCCTGAGAATTAATGAATGCTTTTCATTACACCCCAAGGGGTAGTCAACCCAATAATAATCTACTTCAGATGAATGTTGTTCTAAAACAACACTGTTGGACAATGCAGGCGGCAGGATGGTCACAAACAGGAGGCAATCCTGCTCTGGTGAATGCTGGAGCTGGTTGCTTCAAAATGAAAAGCCATTAATAATTTGTTTGCATTAGTGCAGTAGTCTTGATTTCTTACTCATTAAGGAGATGAAGCAAAGCATACAAAAAAAGCAGTGCCTCACGTCTCCCTGGGTGCAAAGCTCAGGAAGCCAGTGGAGATGTGCTAGTGCTGGCTACTACCTTTTGCTGAATGAGTCTGTAGAGCTTGAGAGGGTGGAACCTGACTTGGCTGTGTGATTGTCTGGACGTTGAGATTTCACTGTCTGAGAGGTGTCTGGCAGCTGAGCGGCAGAGGGTTGTGTGTCCCTGCTGTCTCCCCTTCACCGCTTAACCCATTGGCACCAGCAGGGAATGAGCACAAGGCAATGGCATCCCTTCCCCCTCACCCTTATTTGCTTGTTGGCATTTTCAGCAAGATATGCATTGGTGCAGATTCAAAATCCACACAGGCTTCTCAAGTCAGTGGCTGTCCTGGTCTGACAGCTCATCATCCACTGTTATCACGACTGCCTGTGTCTCCTCAGGGTGCTAAGACACAGTGCTAAAGCATTTTCCTGTCAGAGGAAAGCTCTCAAAGAGTGAACAGAAGAACGAGGATTTCCTCTCCTCTGCCATGGGAGAATCCTTTCTCCTCCCTGGGGCAGCACTCCCCTCTGACCCACACCTGGCCCTTGCTCACTCCAGGTCTGGTGAGGACCCAGGCTGCCACTGCTGACCAAGGGCCTGTTGGCACAGCTCTCTGTATCCAGGCTTTAAAAGCTTCCCCATTACATTTATAAACCTGAGGATTCAAGTGAACAGCTGAATCCTTCCCTCCGAGCTGGGCTGCCAAATGAGGAAGAAGTGATGGTGATGCTGGGGAGCCCAGGACTTCCCCCATAGAAAGACATAATGGTAATGGGAGGTCTAATTAAGAAGGCCAGCAGCAAATTTACATGCTGCAGTCCATATCTTTCTTTCCCACTTCCCCACTTCTCCCCCTACCATCTCACACTTATTTGCTAGGAGAGCCCATTCTTCCCCCCAAGGTAAATAGACACCTCCAGCCCTCTCTGCGCTCTCCTGGCAAGCAGGGACCTTCCAACCCCGTGCAGGGGACATGGACTGCCAGGAGATGGTGCCACAGCCCCGAGGGGACAATGTATGACCGCTGGACAAGCATGGCAACTGGCTTGGGAGCCAACACAAGCTTTAATTATCCAGCTTTACCAAACATCTCTGTGGTGACCATATCTCCGCTATGGCTCCGTGCTGCATGCAGCAAGATAAAACACCCAGATGAGTACTAAATGTAATGATTGCTTAACTTCTGATGCTGCCTGGAGGTGATAGTGCGGTATCAGAGCGCTGTGTCACTGGGTATGTCAAGGAAATACAGTCATGCCGTGGAGCCAAGGCTATAAGTGTAAGGATAGGAATAAAGAGGGGCAGAAAAGAAGAAGAGAACTA
Source organism: Nycticryphes semicollaris (assembly GCA_013400055.1). Taxonomy (NCBI): domain Eukaryota; kingdom Metazoa; phylum Chordata; class Aves; order Charadriiformes; family Rostratulidae; genus Nycticryphes; species Nycticryphes semicollaris. The sequence goes on along the minus strand of VXBJ01004008.1, from coordinate 115,007 downwards.
GGCAGCGTGGGGGCTATCAGAGTCAGTGCAATGAGCACAGGGCTGCATTACAGTTGATTTAGGCAATCTCAGTTTTGGCATTTCACAGATGGATACCTAATTCTGCACCTGTAAGCTTCTTTGAGCACACATTTCTTTGGAGTGGGTAATTATTTTTTTAAAAAAGCACATGAGGGGAAAGTATTTTTTTTCATGTGGAACCATAACCATCCTCTGAGGGACCCTTAGCAGGGGTGCAATCCCTAGATCAGCCTCCTTTCTGCTCAAAACCAGGCAGAGTTACGGGGTGAGTATGTTTTGGTTCAGTAGGAGCTGTGACCCAATACACAGGTGCAATTACTGAAATGGGGGATGCTCATAAACCCTCCCTATAAATTACCTGCCTTGCAAAATTCCCATTAATATAGCACTTAAGGAACCTATCCCAGGCAGGCCCAGCAAACATAAAGCCTGGACAGCTATTACCTATGAGCTGCCCCACACCAGCCTCTGGGCCAGGTCTGTCAGCCCCCAGCAGCCTGCAGGGTTGTCACCAACCTTCCGAAGATGCTGCCATCACCGCAAAACAGCATGTCCAGCACCTCCTCTTCCCCCAGCATTCTGTCTCAATGGCTTTGCCGGGCTTTCTGAGGAGCAAAGGCTAACAGATTAAGGAGATGGATAGCTTTGCTCTTTTTTTTCACATTTTATCCTGAGTCTTTGAATAGCTTCAAGACCTAAGGTGAAAGCAATGTGCCTAAAGTTCCCTATTAGAAAGGGATGTCAAGACGGTAGGGTGGGAGATGCGCAGAAGTGCAGGTTGCCCCTAGTCTACTGGAGCAAGGAGTTCAGCTCCTTTCAGCTACACAGTTGCAGTCTCCCTTAAAAAAATAAACAACAAAACCCAAAAATTATAGTAATTTCTGAACCTAAACTGTTCCACTGCTGTTTTTTATTATTTCTGAGTGGATCAAGCGATGCTTGTTTAAATAATGGCAAACGCAGCTCGCTTTGGATGACTGAGATGATTAATAACAGCTCTTTTCTGGAATCAGGCTGTGTTTCTGCAAAGGCACTGATATTGCAGCCCAAACAAGTACCAACCAACTGGTTCAGATGACGGCAGGGGCTGCAGGAGTGGTGCTGCTGGCCAAGCTGTGGGCTCCAGTCCCTGGTCCCTGGTGGCCAAACTCTTGCTTTTCCCATGAGCAACCTATAGCTGGGCTCTCAAAGAACAGCTGTGTTAAAAACACATGGTGAAAATGCTGTAAGCTATTTCTCTTGGCCTGAAGTAACAAGGCATTGTGGCAGTCCATCACGAAGTTGAAGCTCAACCTGTCCAACAGGTGGCCAAATCACAGCCAACGTTCTTGTTGCATTTCTGCCAGCAATAAACTTGCCTGTGGCATTGAAGGTGGTTGCACACAGTTGACTGTCCCAGGAGGGTTTCAACGCTGGTCACCTTGCACAGTTACAATAGTCAGGAGGCAATGTTTAGCACCAATGAGCTGTCGTGTTTACCCTTGGCTCACTCCCAGATGGGGCAAGCTACATCTGGTACTTTTCCTCAGCCTCCTTATTTCTCTCTTACCAATCAGTGTCTTATATTTGAGAACAATTTGGAGCCCTTTCTCTTTATAAGTAGGATAAGTTTTCCAAAGCCACCCAAGTCTTCTGTTTCTGGTTGAAGGTATGCAAAAAGTCATGGCAAACTCTGTCATTTCTCTTCCCTGGAGAAAAAAATAAGCTGCTTTTAAGACATGGTTTGCAACAAGGCACTATATGTAGTGCCTTTCTGCTGCCTTGAAAAAGGCAAGGATAGATGTAGCTGGTGACTAAGGACTTTCCATCTGTAGGGTCTCATATGTCTTCTGATGAGGCTGTGGTACTGGGCTGTGCCATAGGGCAGTTGTGCCTGGCACAGGGTGCAATACTCCCACCTCACCCCAGGCTCTGAAGCTCCCCCCCAGGCACTGGCACTCCAAGGACAAGGAGCTGCCAACACACAGGCTGGTGGAGAGCAGAGTTTCACCTGGCAATGTTATGGGGTTCCGACACCCCAAAGACCTTTGGAAATTCAGCTCTTCTGCAGCGAGTCTGCCAAAATGGCATGGGGGCTAATAGCAAAGGGCCCGGCTTTCCTGCCATGCTGGAGTTAGTCTGGTCCCTATCCAGCTGACAACCTAAGCAACACTGTGGAGGACATGACCCATGGGTCCTAACTGCTGCAGGGGTCTAGAAGAACTGCATTTCTCAGTCTTGGCAGTCCCTTCCAGCCTGATGTTGGTACTGACAGTGCAATTTTCAACATCACATTCAAAGACCAAGCTTTTTTGGTGGTTTGGTGGTTGGTTTTTTTCCCCATTTAACATTCTCAATGTTTGGATTCCTTGAGAAAGATACAATCTGTGCCACCTGGGGAAGGTACTAGTGAGGCTGCACAGCTCTGTATCTAAGGCACAATCCCAAGCCAGACCAACAACCATTGAGTAAACTGAGTATGTTGGTACCAGTCTAATGAACTGGCCTGTAAAATCTTTAAAGTGGAAGATGAGCACGATACACCAGCTCCTCATGTAAACTGTATCTTCTCTGTTTTGTGCAGGTTAATGAACAGAAGAATCCTAGCCGTGAAGAACCTTATATGCGCTTTCCAACTTACAATGTTCTTTATTTTTACCACTTACCCTTCAGGGAAAAAAAAATCACATAAACCATGCCTAGGTGACATACACTGTATATTTTCTGTTATGGAAAATGTAAGTGTGTGGTGGTACTCGCTTTGTGTATGTGTGTAAAATGCAGCTATTATGCCATGTGTGATCATCATCATCACCATTGTATAATACACCTATATACCTTATACTCTGACTGAAATGGAATACATTTTTTACTTATGGGACGGGAGAGCATGTGGCAGGGGAAGGACAAAGTCAAAGTGACTGAGTGCTTTTAAAGCTGATACATGTTTCTGAGAGGTAGCTTTGCAGGGCAGCAGAGATGTATTTGGCAGGTGAGCAGGGTGGTCCCAAGCATGGATGAACCAGGAGCTTTCTTTGAGGTATTCCCAGTTGCAGCAGTCCTCTGCTTGTTCTGGACCACAAGCAAAGGGGATGCTGAGTTTTATAAGCTCTGTGACTGAGAACAGGATTGTTGCACCCTTGGATGCCACAGTGGAGCCATCAGGCAGAGCCTCAGTGCAATGTAACAACATTGCACCCCCCCACACCTACACAGGAGATCGGGAGATCTCATTTCAGGTCTGCAAGCTCTGACAGTGTCCCTTTCAGCATTATTGCAATTACACTTGTTACACCACCGCTCTTTATTCCCACTTAATGTATTGTGGCACTCACGGTGGTGTTGCAACGACAGCTGACAGATCCCCTGCCTTCACAAATCCACTCCTGTCGGGTTGCAGGTGCTTTTGCTAATCGGATAATGCTGTTGTTTTGGTTGCGCTCACGTTTGTCTCTGCTAAATGACAAGCCGTAGCTTGTACTCTGCTCTCCGGCGCTTCCCTTTCAAGCTTCACAGTTGTACTTGCCATTTCACCTCCTGAGCGTATCAAAGTTGTTCTCGACGCTTTGTGGTACGCTGGCAGTTCAATCACGGCGGAAGGATGCGCGGTGGCAGTCCCCGGCAGCGCCTGGCACCCGGCGGCCCTCATTAGCCTGTCACGGAGGCAGCCCTGAAATCGATGGGAAACAAAGGGCAATCACCTGAAACTTATCCCAGTTTGGTTTCTGCTGATTGATCTGCCAACTCCACTGGGGGAAAACAAGTTATGCTGGATGCCAAATATTTGTGGGTCCACTCCCTTCATCCCAGGAGCACTTTTAGTTAGGAGCCAGGGAGGTAAATGCAGGAAGAGAGGAGCCCCCCTCTCTCTGGCAGTGGTTGTTTCTATAAATCTCATTCTTACTAACAAGCCTGGGTGTAAATGAGGTACTGCTGAAACACACAGCTACTCTGATTGTCACGGGGGACTCAACCTGGAGATTTCAGCACCAAAACCACAGGCCTAAAAAAAGAGATTTCTCATTATATAGTCATGGCCACAGGCACAAGACTGAGATTTTACATATTCCTCCTGTTAAACAAGCTTGTTCACCAGTGTCTGAAGCCCAGAGCATCTCTAGCCTCTCCTGGGAAGGGCTGTGCCACACAGTCAGGGCTCCTTAAGGGCTCTCGCTGCAGGACCTGAACTTTCATGGAGCTCAGGTGCTTGGGAAAAGTCTGCCAAATCAAGGAAGAGTACAATTAATAGATTTCCCTCCTGCCTGGGATCAGAGCAACTAATCTTGCTAATAATACAATTCCCCGCTTTGCCATAGATAAAGGACATCTCATTTAGTGCAAGTTGGAAGGGTCTGCATGGTGCGAGATTCAGCCTCTGCATATGGAGGAAATCTCCAGTGAAGCATTAAGCCCAGCAGCAAATCTGAAGCGACTGTGGTTTTGGGTGGCTTATTGTGTGGCACCAAGTTTCCAGCTGACTTTTGTAGCACCTCAGAATACAGCCAGACTAAAGCATGGTGGCGTTAAAGGGCTGCTTGCTATACGGGTCCACTTTGCTTACTTTAGAGATCTTACTTACCACAGATCAGCTACCAGGATTAAAAGATTAAATATAGGGAACATGGAAGGGTACTGTGGAAAAAAAGTTGAGATGAAGGCCTGCCTCTCAGTAGGAAAATGGGAAACAACACAGTCAGTGGCACTTTTTGTTGGTTTTAGTGGTGGTTGGAGCTGCAAGGCTGAGAGTGAGGGTAAGAAGGGAAGAATGTGACTTCAGATCATTTCCATAAAAGATCTACCAAAGACTAATGTTCTGCTTAAGAACTCAGAAAGAAAAAAAAAAATCCTACATATTTAAAACAGACATAAAAGAAATAATTAGCCTTGTTAATCTGGCATATTAAAGAAACTCCGTAACTCCAAGCTAATCAGCTCTCGACATGTCTTCATTTAGCAACCTACAGGCATGCAGAATGTCTCCTTGTTGGGCTATAGAAAATAAAGATACATGGCAGCCTCTGCATGGGTGCAAAGATCATGTTGGGCAAAGCATTGTGCCCACAACAGAAATGAATAAACACAACCGTACCGTGACATCCAGAAAGCATCAAAGAGCACATGGCTAGAAATGCCAGAGTAAAGCAGAGTGAAAAAGAGGAAAAGTGCACCCAAATTCCAAGGGTAAGGGGGAAAGCTTTTCCACAAGGTGTGACAACAAGGCCGATCAGATGCATATTTTGAAGAGCTTCCGACTAGAAACAATCACAAACAGTTTAGAGTGGGAAAAGCTGCGAGGTGAAGGTAGAATGTGAAGTGTCTATACAGGAAAGACAGGAGCAAGCCCAAGCGCAGTGCAAAGACATTCATCTGCCAGCTTTTAAGGATTTCACTTGTGAAAACATATAGTTTTCAGTCAGACAAGTCATAGACAGTCATAGCTAACCACGGTCACACAAGCTAACATGGGACCAGAAACCTCAGGAAATTTAATATGAAGATTAAGACTTGCAATGTCAAACTTTGCATTGAGGGACATCTCTAGATACATGTCACCAAACCCACTAAAGTCAATGACCTTGACAAAGAAAAGCAATAGGTCATGAGACTGTGTGTACCTGAGCTGTTAGGCCCAAGACCAAGAGGTGCACGACACCAAAAGCTACAACAATAACTTGCAAAAAGCCTTCCCAGGAGCAAGGGGTCTAACAGTATGCTTATGAAAGGCATAGGGCTGTCACCTAGGGACATAAATGTATGTCATGGAAAAGAAGAGTCCTATTCTTGTTACTACCTGCAATGTTTCACAAACCTGAAATTAAGGGATTAAAAGATGCATTGCAGAAGAAGAGGGCAGATAGTATAGCTTGTAGCATATGAAACAAGAGTAAGCTTTGTAACAGCAGGGGAGAGGAAGGGGGCCAGGAGAGGTACCAGGTCGGCAAGATCACAGACAGCAGGTAGAGACCCAATTCTTCCACAAATCAACTGTTTTGGCAGGATTTTATCAGCCTCTGAAGGACCAGATGCTCCATACTAGAACTCCAGCTGGGTGTGACGGTGAAGACATCAGCCCTGGAAAGCTCGTGGCCCTCCTGCAAAGGGACAGAGACCCTTATAAATTGCTGTAGCTTGATGAAGTCCTGCTGAAGGATCCAGCATGCAGAGCAGGCACCACGGCTGAGACTGAGTCTTGAAATAACCTTCCGGAGTGCTTTGAGAGCCAAAAACACTTCACAGAGCTATTGCAGGCTCAAGAGAGTCTTGCAGGAATGAAAGCACCCATTGATTGTGTGCCATGCGGGGGCAGGCAGTGATCAGAATCCCAAATCAAGGAGGACACTTGAGGCAGCCAAGAAGATACAACCCAAACCTCAGCAGAGCCAGATGTCAATCCCAGACAATTTAATTATGTCTGGAGAAACCAACCACTAAGGCAGTAAAGCCTGCTGATTATAAGTAACACTGAACAAGGTGAGAATGAAAGAGGTAAACAGAGAAATTTAGAAATTGCAAAGGAGGTTGAAGTAGGTCAGTGTGTTCACACCCAGCGATGCAACTCAAACCACTTACTAAAGAAACGGCATTGCTCAGATACGGAATGACAGCTAGAGCAGTGGACATAGAGAAAGGGTGAGGGTAAGGATCTGAAGCACTTACCACCATCACCATCCAGTATTTCCTCCTCCTTCCCCTTCAGCCACTACAACCAGGCTTGTGCTACAGCCAAAACACAGCTTCAAATAAATAACAGAACTTTGCCAAGCTATAGCAATGATTGTAAAATGTTCCATGGTCTCTGGTTCCCACCTTCACAAGTGTCTATTTCATTAGGATGGCTGTATTTTTTCCTCTTAAACTCTAATCCATCAAACAGTGTGACATTTGTTGATCTGCAACACAGATTTAACATGCTTGGTGATGCTGAGATGATGATCAAGTGCCTCTGCTTTCAGAAAGCTCCTAAACTAAACCCCTCCCCCCCAAAAAAAAAGTCATTGAAAGAGAGCAAGAGGTCTACAGGAATAGCTAAAGAAAGGAAAGGTGGTGTTTCACACTAGAAATACAGGCTGTAGCTGGTAGTGAGCTTTGCAGGTGGCATAACAAGGACAAGGGACACAGTTTGGAAAGACATGCTAGGTCATGTAGGTCATTGTGCAGATTTTTGATGGTCATTCCCTCACTCTATCACACTTCTATCATGTCCTGATAGAAATTTTCCTAAACTACTGAATTGCCACAGAAAAGGAAAAGGCACGGAGTAGCACCCTGGCAGGTAACCATGAGTGCCTTTGGAACTAAGTACAAAGTTTGAAAGAAGAATGATGTTAATTCAGAATAACAGCCAGAGTGCCACCCAGTAAGTGTCAGTGTGTTCAGCTTGATGAGATACAGTCAAACGATTTGGAGAAAGCAGAAGCCTCCCATGTGAACACTATAAAGCCCAATATGCTGTGTCTCCAGCAAAAAGAGGAGAGTAGGGAAAGAAACACAAAGAGGAAATACTGTAAGCAGCAACAAACCCTTAAGTACAGGATGGAGTAAACAATTGCCCCCCGTATATTTTCCCAACATTTCAGTCATTTAGGGAGTATCCATGGAAAGTGTGGACACGGTATTTCCCACGATGCCAAAAAGGAAAGCATGCAAGGGGGTGTGTGGGAAAGTACTTTGCCACACACTGACACTGAAATGGAGAGAAAACAGCCTGAAGTCCAGGGATGGACAGCGAGAAGGACCTCTACGTCTACCCTGAAAGGCATTCAAGTGCGGGCTTTTCAACCTGAGGCAGCTGACTGAGGCAGCTCAGATCAGCCGTGCTAAATCCTTGCTCCTCCTCATGGCATCCCGATGCCATGAGCAAGGTTCATGACCAAGTATCCTAGTAATGCTCACAAATAAATAACTCATATCTCAAGCACAGGAGAGCTGTGGACTTAACTAAACTATTTACAGACTTTCAATGTAAGGCTGTGACTCCTGTGATACCCACAGCTTTTTGAGCCCCTATCTGCTCTGGGTGATTGGTAGCTGGGATTTTATCACAGCCTGATTCTCTCTGTCCTTTACCAATATCTGACTTCTGAAAGGGCTTCTATCTGTCCCCATCTTACTTTAATTTACCAACTTGTGCTCTGTCCCCATCTGGCAATTGGCTGGAGTTTGTTTTGTTTTATTTATTTTTTTTGTTTTGGTTTGTTGTGTTTTGTTTTCTCCCCTTGAGTTACTCAAGGAGACACAGAGCTGGCTGAGTACATTAGATCATTAGATGTCTCTTACAGTAGTTGCTGTATTTATTTGAATAGGGATTAGCAAGATTAAGAATGTTTTCTTTAAATGAATACCGTAGCCTACAATTTTCAAATGGTAATTTTTGTCCATTACATTGATTTGTAGTTAAAGGACTTTGATGTTTTTTACTGTAGGATGAAGAAAGCAGTATTAAGTATTGCTGCTGTGAAAACCAACAGTTTTAGAATTTTGTTCAAGACGGTGAAAAAGCAGATGCACAAATCCCATTGAAATTCAATGAAAATTGACCCTTCACCTCTGTAAGTTGCTTTGAAAGGCTCGTGTATAGAACTTCTAGAAGTAGGTTTACACACAATTAGTATTTCCTCTCAAACATTCTTCATACAACTTCACATATTGTTATTTTGGGGGAAAAACATTGGAAGGGTATTTCTGACACAGCATTACTGACATGGAAAAGCATTTCAGCCCATCCCTTATCTCTCTTTCTCTCTCTGAAGTCCTTTAGCTATCCGTGTTTCTTGCATCAATACAGTAGAGAAGGAAAGCTCAGTCTAGCTTACCCTTCTTTCATCTCAATTCCACCTCCAGCTGCATCCATTATTTTATCCTATGCCTTTGCAAAACATAAGTGAGCTTCTGCAGCTCTTTAAAGAAGCCATTTAATTTTCCTTTATCACAGGGGAATATTTGGATGGCGAGCTGGCTAGTGAGAATCCCAAGCCCATTGCTCTGTCTTCTTCATGCTCAGCACATCACAGCTGGCATAACACCAGCAGCTGGTGTAGGCTTACTGTACCAGAGGTTTCTCCAGCATCTCCTAGCTCTCCTTGTGTATAACTCAAGAAAATGGGCATGGGTTAGGTCATTAACTTACTTTCATATGAAGCCAAGGAAAGCTACTCCTTTCTTCCTTTAATGCTTGTAGAGTTCAGCCAGGTGTTGAACACTATACAAGCCCTATACTACGCTTTGCTGCTTATGCCCATCCATCAGGCTTTAGCAGTGGTTGGCATCAACCCCCTGACACAGATCAGGTCAGTGAGCAAGCACTAGCTGCGTGCAGCCCCTTCCAAAACTTGCTGGCACACCAGTAAGCTATCGCAGGTGCTAACAGCTCATTTCTGCAGTGGCATTATCTGGCTGTTTGCAGACAAGGCCTAAGCTGGGCTGTAGGAAAGGAATACTTAATTATTTGTTGCCTGTCTCCTGCACAAGGTTCTGCATGAAAACCAAGGGATTTTTATTCTTCTTGCTGGAGGGAACGGGACAGGGGAAAATGAAACACTTAGAAACCCTTTTCTTTCACAATCATGCTGTGTCTGTCCAAATTATATAGTCATTCTCTGTGCACGCTCACTGGGAGAATAATAGCAACAATAACAGCAACAACAATAATAATAATATCTTTATGAAATACTGTAAAGGGAAACTAATTAGTAAGCTTTACTGTACCCTTTCTGTGCATTTGCTCAACTGCAGTGGAGGCACTCATGCCTGTATGCTGAGGACAGGTGAGTAATGAGAGCCCAGCCTCCTCTCAACATACAACTACCACCAACTTCAGAGTCTGTAAGGAGAAAAATAGAAAGCATTCAGTATTTTTTTTTATCTCTGTCCCTTTCTATATATATTCTTAGACACGCAGAGACCCCATAGCTATATTTCTATAAGGTTACAAACAGATATACTGCCCCAAAAGTTAAACCGAACTGCAGCTCAGCAGCACTACTTTCAAAGGCTTTTTGATGACCGCTTCTCTGCCTTTGAATACGCCTTTGGCACTCAAGTCCTTGGAAGCTGAGCGTTTACAAGTTTGGGTCTGAGACATTTTCTGGTGTGTGCTCTGTATCTTCTAGGATCTGCGCAACCGCAGCTCACTGCACATCTCATCAAATCAGCTCGGCTGGGATTATGCATTCACAGCACAACTCGGCTCCTTCTATCGACAGGAGATTGGCTTTGGGGTGTCTTAGCTACAATAATGCTCACAGTTTGCCTCGTCTAGCCAAGAAAGATTGAAGAAGACATCTACCATTTAAGTCCTGGTTTCCTTGCTTTAATATGAAAGAAACCCTGACATTTTATGTCAGAGCAGGAATCTATCTGAACGTCTTTGTCTAAAATTTTCTCTCCCTCCACTGGCATACAGTGTGTTGCAATCCGCGTGACTGCTGTGGTCCTGTCCAAGGAGGGACTGGGCTTGAGCAGCACTGCAAAAATGTAATGCATTTTGAGAAAATTACTCTAAAACCGGAAAAAAGAATCTTGAAAAGCACTTTGAGATGTAAGCTATTACGTAAAAGGTCAGCCATTATTGTTATTACTTTATAAGTCATTATTGTCGATAATGATGAAAATGCTCGCCTGGCTTCAAAAAGGTCATTCTTTCTGCCGTGATTCAATCCCATTTTGAAGAGTTAAGCCTTCATCCCTCAACTCTGTGTTGATTAACTTTGAGTTTGCTGAGGAAGCAAGACTAATTCAATCCATTGGTTGATTTTCAGTCCCAGTAACCTCAAGAGTTTTTTAAACTCACTGGCCAATTTAACCAAATGTGACAGAGGGCCAAAGATATTCAAGCTAGGAATTACCTGAAGGTTGCATGAAAGCAGGAAGGTGGATGGAAAAGACCCTATTAATGTTCACAGTTGATGGAAAGGGTACAGTGTGAGCATAACTGCTATTATCCAGTACAAAGTCCTCTTAGGTACTCAGCCTTAAGCCATGAATCCATAGAAAACCAGGTCTCACTGGATCTCGTCTTCAAACACTTCTTTATTATTCTCTCTTGATAGCAAACCAAATAACCTCCTAAGTAAAGATTTGAATTGTAGATGACAATATAGCCTGTGCTAGCATGTAAAATTAAACCTCAGTATTATTCACAGCTCACCAAGCCTACAGGGTGTGGTATGACTTTACTTGAAAGCTGCCAAGTTTTCCTCACAGTGGTACAGCTGTTGCCCTGTGCAGCGCCAGAAGCATTCTGAATACAGCTCATTAGTTTATTATTGTTGTCTTCACTCCTTCTGACTACCTCTCAGTCCCCAGCTCAACTCTGTTTCTTTTTGCTTTGCCCCATCATCATCTACTTTATAACGTGCTTGGCCCATGGTTTCTGTTCTGGTTGACTTTATCCTACGACAAGTACTTGTGCCTGTGAAGACGTATGTGCGGATCCAACTGCAGAAGGAATTTTTACAAAACAAAACCAGAAATTATTTCTAAAGCTGCTGTGGAAATCAGTTGCCACCAAAGAGCCTCTTTTTCTCTAAGAGAATAGTATTTAAAGTCCAAATCTGTCCCTTTCCCGCTCCTCTTAACTTCAGCTCATGAAGGACAAGACTTTTTCGATCTTCGTGCTGGGAACTGATTGTGGGGCAGCCAAACTCGCTTATCTCTGCCCTCTCCATTTCAGAGGTGACTAGAATTTGCTGAAATTAAATCTAAAACTAAAAGGTTCAGCAAATACTAATTTGTATTTTATAGGAAATTAGGTTGGACTGCATTGCAGGCATTTCTTCGTATCTAGTTACGCTTTTAAAAATGTCACAGCCCCAAAGTTTGTAGACACAGCACACTCTAAATGAACAAGGGAGAATGATTTTAGAAAGTAAATCATAAATTCACGCACGAGTAACCCCTGTGTGTTTCTTCACCGAAAGGCTTAGTACAGTGTTTCTGGGCTTCCAGTCAACCAGCTAAAATCCCTTTGACTCCAGGGCTCCCCCAATAAACTGCTCGCGCATCCTTTAAGGATGCCCTGCGTTCGCCGAAATTATTCACCAAATAATTTAGAAGAATGAATAAACGTGAGAAAACGGTGACCTACTCATGGGCGATTACCAGAGGAGGGGGGAGGGCCCGCAAAATTGATCAGAGTCATTACTCACTGTCACTGAAAGCAATCCACCTGGCTCTGCTCCCAAGCCTCCCCGTGTAAATCACATCCCTCACAACCCAAAGGAGCCTCATTTGCCAAACACGCTGAGGAGCGGCGCTCGGCTAATGGCTTCGGCTCCGTCACAGTTTCAGCCCTAACTCAGGAGGTACGAATGACACTAAATATCTACTTTTAGGCGATAGCTAATCCACAAGGGGAGGGTTCCACAGTTAGCTCGTGCAGCCACTGGCGATTTATCCCCTTCCCGTTGCTATCGACAACACAAATACCTCCTCTTTGAGCCAGGGTTATCCAGCCATTACGGCACATAAAATATTGATGCAAATTAATGTAAGGGAAAAAAAAAACAAACAAACAAAAAAACCCCCAACCAACTCTGAAGTTCCTGTAATTCTATCTGGGCTATAAAACGGGGTTTCTTTGAGAGCCTGGCCATGTGGAAGCGAGCTGGGAGGGTGGCGATGGGCTCTTGCAATCTGGACCCGCGGCACTAGATGGCAAAACAGCGTCAGTTTTGGCAGCTCAGCTCTGGTTGCTGCGGCCGGACACCCCCCTCCCCTCACACATACACACACACACACACACCCCTCGCAAAAAGCAAGTCGCTGTGGGTACATCCCGCCTGTGAGCATCCCGCGGAGGAGGGGCTGTGCACCCCCTGCCTTTTCATCCGACCGACCTCCCGCCTTCGACCCACTGGGGTACCCTGAGACCACGGAGATCGGCGCCTTATAGATCAGATGTGGCTGTTGAATACTGTCGTTGAGGAGACCATACAGGCCGGTATGGATGTATAGGTGGCTATTTTTCTTATTGCTGTCTCTGGCATTAGTTATTTGCTCTGCAGTTGCCCTCAGGAGCTCTAGATCCCATGCAAGACAAGCAGTCCTCACTCCCAAAGAGATTATCCAGCAACTGGGTGGAAAACCTTGTCTCGGCTCCTTATTGAACAAAAAGAGATTTACATTTAATAGTCCTATGGGGAAACACCTCTCCTTTGAATTTTATGTCAGTCTATCCATTGGTTGTTTTACTATGTGAGGGAAGCTGCCACCTATGCAGTTAAGCTACAAGGCATAGGAGCCTGTTCTCCTCTTCCTCCTCTGTTAACATCAAAAGGAGTTAGAGAGAAAAAGGTGGAATATCCAGGATCCAGTTTTGGATAAAACAACCAAAATTTTCCAAGTCTAAGTCAAAGGAAACACTGACCTCTGAGCAGGCCAATAAGTTACCTTTCTACTTTTTATAAGGGACTTGAGATTATAGTCATGTCAATAAACTCCTCCTCACAACTGCAATATCCTATATCCGGGATAACCTCTGTTCCCACGCCGTATCTAACTGTTGGACCCAAAGAATCAATTTAAGTTGGAGACTGCAACTTTTAGAGTTTCATCTGAAAGCAATATCCGAACTGCTCTGTCCTTTTAACGGCTGGGAACTCAGAGACCTGATGGCAAGAACGCCGCTCCTCTCCCCTGCTGCAAGACAGTGTGTGTATAAGGCACTGGATACTAATGGTCATGATGTTACCCCCGTGGAGATGTTTTATGTGTGGTCGCCTTCCTCGGGGGCAGGTGAGCCTATATAGCTGAAGTGTGACTTCCAAAACGGAGCTTTCACCCACAAAGTTTTGCAGAAGCTTTCAGCTGTGTCCCTCCCTTTAATTTTTCTCTCTGTCCTTGCAATATTCAGTCCTTCGCCTTCTCTCCTGCCTTCGATGAGGTGCTGGTCAGACAGTGCCAAAATCACCTTTCCCTCGGAAGCTCAGCATAACTGTTCACCATACGATGGGGCTGTATTGATTCCCATAAAACTTTGCACTTGGGGATAAAAATGCAGCAACGGGCAGTGCACACGTGGTAACCGAGGGCTGTTTTCTCTTCAGAGCTGAAGGGAGTTATGACAGTTGCCAAGTCCAGATAATTTCTACCTGCAGGACAGGGCTAACATGAAAAAAAAACCGCTTTCTCCCGGTGCAGGCTTTTAGCAAGTAAGACGTATTATGCTCATCCTTGGCTATTTAAGTAACGCTGTCTCACTCTGTATAAAACAACTTATAATATGAATGGAAAAAAAATAGCTATGGATCGTGAAGCAAGTGGGAATGGATAATCAATTTTTATCACTAATATTGCGGGTAAGACCAATAACTCTGAATGAATTATGAAAGTCTCTACTCTGAGGAGATCTGTCTCCTTTCCAAGCAGTCTCATTTTAGCCCAGCCTTAATAACAGGAAAAGTGTTGAGTTAAACACTTTAATACAAAACAAACATTTATTTTCATTGTCCATCATATTTCTTTTTACAAGGTAGGATTGTGAAATTCTCACAGGTGGGCTGGCCACGGGAGGCACAATAACAACCAACTAGAAAATCCTTTCAGCTTTACAAACATGGGTTCCAATCAAGCTTAAGTAAGTGACAGGTGAAATGGGGCTATTGATTTCAATCTAGTCCCGTTTGGCTACAGCAAAAACTCACCACAACAGTGTCTTAGTGCTTAAAGGGATGCCGTCAGCTAAAAGATAACACTGCTGCTTGAGAACATTTGCAGTACTATTCAGAGCAATTGAGATTACTGGACCAGTTGAGATTGCTAGGGCTGAAAGACATCAGAGAGTAAATTTACCTCCCCCCATTTTGGGAGGTATTTTGTGCTTTTTGACAGTGCTTCCTGCCAGACCTGTGCCCTAAATCTTCCCCCCCACCCAGTTACATGGTAGGGCAGACGTGATGCATGTGTGCAAGTCAGGCTGGGAAACACATTTTCCTTGAAACCGGTCTGTCAAAGAAAAAAGATTCACATGGAGTCAAAAATGCCCCGATGACCAGGTAAGGTCACTGTCATTCTCTTTACCAGGCCAAGCGGTAAGGTCTACCTGATTTTCCTTTCTGCCCATGCACCCACCTGGCCAGCCCCCCACCCAGGAATCCACTGAGGAGCTTTGGCTACCAGGCCTGCAGCAACCTGCTGCAAGCTGTGATGGTGGAGGAGGAGAGCGTTACCCTCCAGTCACATTATATGGGGCAGGTTCATCTCTGGAGGATTTACAAGTGAGTGCTGATGAACCCGCACCCGGGTCAGGAAGCCTGTGTGGGAGGAGATGATCTTTTTCTGCCTCGCTGTACACGTGAGTAATTTTGTGTCGTTCAAGACTACACCTTGGGTTGAGGTCTGGTACACACAGAAGTGAAAAACCTGGTCTTTGGTTTGTGATGGTCAGGGATAGATTGCATGAGGCACGGAGAAAAAGAGAAAACAGAGCTTTATGCAAAAGGTAAATACAACTGTTGGGCTAGAAAATCTACCAGGAGCCCCCACAGTCAGGTGTACTGCCTGAAACTCTTCGTAACTTCATTTGGAAAAACCCCTAGGTACCAAACGGAGAGCAGGCACATGGACCACATGCGATGGGGAGTGGTGTGGAGGTCCCTGAGCCAGTTTGGTCCAAGGGGCTTGGGAATGAGCACAGGGAGTCCTGTCAGACCTGGCCTTCACCATCACTGCTTAACATCTGCATCTCCGGCCCCAGGTAACCAGCTCAGGACAGTAGCAGGAATCAAAGACAGGGTTAAAATGCAAGAGTACGTGTGTAAAATGTGCAGTTCAGAATGAAACTCAGTAGCTCTACATTTCCAGATTACATTTTTAATTGAATAGCATTTTCTTTTATTTCTAAATGGGCATGCAGTGTTGTTTAAATCTCATGGACGCCCATGACTGGAACATCTCAAGACCTCGTAGATGCAAAGCTCCACTTTTGCTGCAGATAAGAAAACATCAGAGAATCGTGAAAGAGCATAAGTTCCACCAAGCAAGCTCTCTGTGCAATTATGGGTTTTATTAAATCACATGGAAAAACATCAATTCAAAGTCTCTTCCCAGTGACCAAGCTTCAACATTATCTGAAGATTATGTTCATCCCTTATTTAGTGAGACTGTTTGTTAAATTTGGTGGGGAACAGCGTGAAAGTCCCCCCGAGCCCCAGGAGACCTAGGATGAGCGTAAACAGTTTGCTGGTGGTACTGTCTCCAATGCAGTATGGGGTATGTAGCATGAACCTTCTTACAGATGTAAGAAGGTTAGATTCCTAATGCTGTTCTGAAAAATGAGCTTAAAACACATGCAATGATATGTTTTATAGATTATATATACAGATATATACCCCGGTAGTTTCCTTGATGCTGTGGGAAGTCAAATACCTAGTGATGGAAAAGACCCCCTTTGGTGCCTTAGACTGGTGAACGCTGCCCGTGTCTCCTCCGAAACCACCCTTTACTCCAGTTTGAGGTGGGGAACGCCACTTAGGATTTTTTACTGACTTTCCTAGGTGCGACCCAGGCAAGAGGAGCAGAAAGAGAGCGCTGATTTACCTTCCAGTGGCATCCTTTCCCTTGGAAGGTGAGGAGGAGCTGGCTTTTGTTCTGAACCCTGCTCAGCCCTTCTCCCCGCGGTTGCGGCGGGGAGTCTGGCAGCTCGTCTGCCCGCTCCCATTTCTTCCTGCAGGCACCACGGTATATATCCCTCATGAGCCTGACCACAGCTTTCAGAAACATCCAATAAATCAACAGTTAAAAGGGAAGAGTAGACATGGGGAGCAGGTGCTTATTATCTGTGCATCTCTGGAGAAGAATAACCCACAGTGTATTTCCATGCCCATTTGAAATGGAATATGACCATGACCCTGCAAGTGGCTCTGCTTGAATTGTTCCTGGCATCATGTTTTACTCCTAATATTTTCATTGTCTGCCTCCATCAGCTCTACCTCCCACTGTAGCATTAATTTTGTATGTGAATATGGAGGCTGTGCTTTAAATAATACAGCATATGCTTTTTATTTGCCATGCAGAAAAATATTTTTTTGGCTGATTTATGTTCCACCTGGACAAAATTATTTTTTATGATGGGTTTATTTCATTTGCTCCCAACATCCCCAAATGGGGAGGGGGAAAAGAGAAACCTTGTAAACCACCAATAATGACAGACACAGAAATCTGCTTTGAAATACAAATTTACTGCAAAACCAGATTCTCTCCAACCATGCAAATGAAAAAAAATGCTGTTGTAATAACTTTAAGCTCGCAAACACGTGGTACTACTGGAGAGAGCAATCTCCAGGCTCTTGTATCATCCCTTGCACAACGCTGGGAGTATGGAGAAATTCACAGACACCTATAAGCTATTCCAGTAGAACGAAATCACACATAGGGCTAGAGCATGGATTTAACTTAGCTCTTTTCAGAACTTCATCAAGAAACAAAGCCAGGACAAAACCCTGTGGTCTTTCGGTCTGCAGATTTGCCACAGAGATTGACAGGCTAAACCGCCAAATCTACCTCATTTCCAGTTTTCACAAATGTCTGGAAAAAGGCATTCCTTGCGCTTGAAACAAGTTAGCTTCAAACAGATGATTTGGGCTTCAATAACAAACCCCCCCCAAAAAACGTATGATGTACCTTAGTTTGTGTTCTACAAGCCTGCAACAGACTGTTTGGTTTTTTTTTATGTTAATCTATCACCTATCGTTATGAACAGATTAAAAAAAGAAGAAAAAAAAGCCATATGTAATCCTTAGCACAACTTAGTTCTGATTTTGACTGCCAGCTTTCAGTGCTTTTTGTAAAGCAACTAATAATCAAACAAATCCAAAATAGTCATAGTAGTCGGAAAGCTCTGGTTCTATTTTTGGTTGTAAGAGTTGCCTTTAACCATACAACATCCTCCAGCCAAAACCACATTCTAATAGGAGTGCATATAATAAGGACACAAAACGCTTCCATGTCAGCTCTGAACTGCCAAGCTGGGAAAAGTAGGATATTCTTTTAGAGCAGCTTCCCTTTTAACATTGAATGTAACAAGAAGAGATAGGACTTTCACAGGAAAATCCTGCTGCTCCTAGTCCCACCCCTTACTCTACATCAGACGGTAGAAACCCAAGCTGATGTCTCCCCCTTGGCATCTTCTGGCAGTAATTGGACAATTTGTTCCCACACAGGCCCTCCTCTCCCCACACAAAGCTCTGTTCCAGACCCTCATCCTGCCACATCCCTAACTCTTTCTCCCCCGGCCAGCACGGAAAGCTTCAGTGAAGATGGGCCACCTTTGTTCTGCTCCATCTTCTTCTCTTTCTGAGCACTGAGTGTAAAATTTACCAACAGCCAGTTGGGGGCTGAAAATCAGGTCACTGGTTTAAAATGAGGAAATACAAGCCATAGGATGAGTGCATATTTTATTTGTTTCACCATCGGCCCAGCCTCGGGCCTTTCAAACGAAACCAGAGCTCCCATTCTTCCACAAACTCCTCGGGATGAAGGCAGCTCCTGCAGGAATCGTAAGGCTGCAGATGGGAAAGAAAATCAGTATAAAAAAGCTACAGTAGATGGTGCTAGACAGGTGCAGAAGGCACCAGCTAGTCATTTGAGGATACCTGCAAGATTTACCCCTAAGCTAAGAGGTTTAAAAAATGTGCAATTTAGATTTATCAGTTCAGAAGGGAGATTCAGATAAAAACAGTTGAGCTGGTGAGATTATTAAATGCAAAACCCCATGCTGAGACGATGCTCACCCTACCACACGTGCTGATGAAGGGGAAATAGGGTGCTGGCACCCACCCCATCGCCTCCCCACCCCCGCTGCATCCAGGTCAACATTGAAGGCAGGATGCTGCAGGGTGATGGGAGGAGAGGGCAGCTGCGGGCAGAGGACCTTCTTTCACCCAGGAACTTCTCCTGGGAGCTTGAAGTGGCATCCTTGCTGCGTGTTGGGACAGGGACAGCAGAAGGAGCAGGAAAGCTGCAGGTTACGGTCAGAGTGAGAAGCACAGATCGGTATTTCCTGATGTCAGCCCCTGTGTATCAAACCGCTAATGTCACAGAAAGGTGGGCTTGTGTATTTAATTTTATCAGGCGGAAGAACTCTGATATATGCCGCGCTCAGTTCACCGCTCCCGTGCAGATTTACTCAGCATTTTAGCATGCGTGCTGCCTCGCTGACAGAGATTAAAGGCTCTCCTCAGAGCCCCAGGTATTACACTCAAATGTATAAATCAGGGCTTAATATATAATATTTGTCCATAAAAATATATCACGGTGGCATTCGTTTGGCTATCTGCATATTAAATACCGTTACTGAAAGTCACGAGCTTATTGAGGATTATTTCGCTACGCCAATAAAAATCTCCTGCCATCCTAAACAGGTATCTTTGCTGCCAGAGCCGAAAAGGGTTTGCAAAGAGGAAGGGGCAGCTTTTGCTAATGCCGTTTATGACCTCGTACATGTCCCAGCCGTGAGATGCAGCACCAGGAACCCGCTCCCAGGCCAGTCCTGGGTGCTGGTTTACCAGCACTGGCCACGCAAGGCCAAGGATCACAGTGAAGATGACACCACGAGCCTCTAAAGGAGAAAATTGCATGATGTATCGCCACTCAGGAGCACCCGCCGGAGAGCTGTTTAGAGTGAGATTACTGTCTCAGAGGAGACTCTCATGCCTCTCGGTCACAGGGTTACCAGGATGATGCAGTTGCAGCTTGTATGCAGGAGGCAGGAGGGATTTAAATGATGGCCAGAAAGAAAAGGTGGATCAAACCTCCACAAACCGTGTTCAGATTAACCCAGATTCCCCAGTCCCCAGCTTTGAGGGACTTGAAACCGGACAAATTGATTCTTTCCCCTTAAACGGAAGAAGAAAAATGGGAGGGAGAGGATGAAGTTTATACTTAAGCAAAGAGTTCACGAGCAGCATTTTAGACTGAAGAGAAACAAAGCTCCCCAAAATGAGAGTTTGTGCAGTCAAGAGGTCTTGATCCTACTCACACCAGTTCCACAGTAGCACAGGTACACAGATTTCTCTGTGTTTGCTGCTGACTTACAGAGACGTGAGGGAGAGAAAATCAGGCTCAGTTGCAGTCTTTACCCCTTCATCCCCTTCACATTCGAGGTCTTTTTTTTTTTTTTCTTATAAATTCCTATTATTAACACAGGGGAAGAAAAAAAATCCCTGGGATCCCTGGCGCATCCTTGGAGTGGCTGCAGCCTCATCGTGGATGACTAGACAACCGCCACTGTGCCACATAATGAGGAGCACACATGCTGCACGGGGAGATACTAATGAGGGAGCTACAGCCCCCTTAGCCCTCTCCAGTAAATCCATGTCTGCAAGCCATGTTTTATTTATCAGGCTTATTATGGCAGTGCTAAGGAGCCATTTGAAAAGGGCTGCTGTTGTCCTGGGCACTGCACTGCACAGTCCCTGCTCTGACCAGCTTCCAGGGGAAAAGGATGAGGCTGGCAAAAGGTAGGGGAGAGGGATCCTCCACAAATGCCATGCGAACAAGGCCATGGCAGCATATTCCATTGCTTCCTTTATGGGGGGTTTCCAGCTTGCTTTGACCTCCTGGTGCTAGCTGAACACTGCTTGGGAGGGATCCCAGGCCCTGAAAATACACAGCAACTGGCAAACAGATTGAAACTGAAGTTGCAATGATTTCCAGGAATGCTTCTGAGGAAGCAAGGACTTGGCGGGCCTGGAGAGACCCGACTGTGACCTGCAAAGCCAGCTGACTCAGAGGAGCTTCAGGGGAGCCACCTGAGACAGCCGCCTCCCTGCCCAGCATTGCTCCCTGCTCCTGCTCCCAGCAGAGCTCCAACCGAACTCCCATCCTTTTCACCAGGCACACAAAACACTGCTCCTCTGAGCCGAGACACGACGCTGCAGAGCCCTTGTTGTGTCACTTCTGGCCGCGTGTGGTCTCGCTCGGATTTGCATGTGTGCCAGAGGAAAAGGGGATTTAGGATCGTTGCTCCCTTCTCCATACATCCTCTTCCTGAGCCCTTCACACACCTTCCCAGAGCTTTCTGTCCCCTTTGGAGAATCACTCCGCTCGCAGAGGACCAACAGAAACAGGAATGAAAGGTGGCTAAGTGAAAGATAGAAGAGAGGTGACTAAATCTTCACAAAAGTTATAGCACAGGTCTCAGCAGGACTCAGACAAATTGGTCTGCATTCCTTTAACATATTAGATTTCTACTTACCCTGTTCATTAGCACGTTAAGCTACAAGGGCTGATTATATGAAACTCGTGGAGAGGCATCAATTAAGATGATAAATTTACATACATTCCTTCTGGATGAGAAATGACAGGTTTCCTCGGTTCAGAGTTTGGTACAACTGGACTGGATTTCAGAAAGAGAAAGGAGAAGAGAGAAGTGTTAAAGGCGTGCATCTGTACTGCCACCCAAAATGATGGAAGCAGTTCACAAGTTTGAGCAAAAATGTATGTCGAATAGGAATAGCAGGAAAGGATTTGCAGTTTCCAAGGCTGAACTCTAATCTGCCATGTCGCATCAACAACAAACTACAAAAGGAAGTGAAATTCCCAAGAGATGTTGCTCTTACAAGGCCGGCCCAAATGGTGTTCCCAAGCTGCAGAATGCAACACTAAATATTTGCACATATTTATCACTTTTCGCCCACACAAGATCTCATCTTATTTTGCAAACACTGTGCAGCAGAACAACTTCCCAATCTCCAAAGTGTAGCCATCGCTGGTCTGCAATGTGCCAGTGGCACCTATTTCGTGCCAGCACACGTCCTGGGAAAACTGTTAACAAAGACGGTTTGTTATCCTGTTGCCACTGAAGAGAAAATTCAGGCAGGCCTTGCAAACGGTATGAAAACCCACGCAAGTTGACAGAATCATCTGTCTTTTCTTGAAAAATACTACGCAGCTGCTTATCTTGCCAGAGGAGACAGGACCTTAGCAGCACTGTTCCCACAGATAGCCTTTGTAGCACTAACCTTAGTGATACTGGGGCTAAGTACTGGTGTATGGCTACATTAAGTACTTAATACTAGTAATAGCTCAGTAACAGTAATAGCTAAATAGCAAAAGTGATAGTTCATCCCTGTTCTTGAGGAGTCGGCCACAGAAAGAAGGCCCTCATGTAGAAAGGGCTGAACACCAGTAGCTCTCATTCACTTCAGGGAAAATTAAAGGTCTTTAGCTAATATAGTAACTTACACTTGACTCCTCCTTTCCTGAATAGTGGTACCAAATCTATTCAAGCAGAAATGCGTTTTTACCCCCACGCTGCTGGGCTTGTACATCAGGACCGCTCCATCCATTTGAAGTGCTGCATAAAGACTACTGTTGCACGTTGTCGCTTTAGTTTCTTTATCCAGGACCCTGTGCTGGGCGAAGGTGAGCGTTTACACCTTCCTGCACGGCCAGATAGCAAATGTGCAAGCTTCCTCATTGCTCAGGACATGAGATAAGGGTTTTCCACTGATTCTCCATCCAGATGCTGCATGGCCACGATAATCGGATCATTTTGCAGAGGAAATAGTTTAAACAAACGCCGCTTGCATATAAAAGCTAGTGCCACAACTGGGATCGTCTTTTCCTAACAGGAGGGGGAAAAGAAAAGTGCTGTTTCTTTTTCTCTTCTGCGCTCAGCCATCGCAATTACATACTGCGGGAGCTAGAAATACCCGCTCCTTTATTTCATTCTAACCAAAGAGCAATCAAACCTACTCAGGCTTGTGTTAATGATATACATTATACGTACCAGAGACATTTACACTGCATATCAAAATCGATCAGAACATAAGGAAGTTAAAAAAAATAAAAAGCGCCAATTGCCTTATGCTGTGAAGTTTGACTTGGGCATGATCTATCTCAGCCTAGTGGGTTAGACACACGCCTGCACAGGCCACAGCACTGTATTAGCGCTACGCTAAAATGAGGTAACATTGACAGTCAAAGGTGGAAGCAGACCATGTGGCTATACATTTTGGGAAAAGAAGAGGGCAGGTGGGGGTGAAGTTGATTTTACGCTCAGGCCATAATTTATATAGTGTCATGGCACAGAAGACAGAGCACTTCCTCATCTGGTGCTTTGGCTCTAAGAGGGTACTTCCCCTGTCTGGAGTTTCAAGCTGGGTTATTTCTGTAAACTTTCTCTCCTCCCCAGCCAGTATGTTCTAACCACAAGTAAAATGTACAATTTTGTTCAGACCTTTTTTTTTTATTTTTTTGGAGGGGGGCAGTTAATTTGGACAGGAAAGCTGAACAATAAATGAATTCCTCGTGTTCCTATAGAATTATCTTTTTTTTCCAGTTTATTGAATGTTCAGCACATACTGTATTTCAATTAAAGGCAGCAAAAATGCTAATGGTGTACTAATGACACACTGCATCTATATAAAGATGCAAATTAATGTTGTGGCCAATTTTCTGGCCTGGTGAGATTATTTTCTTCTTTTCTTTCTTTTTCGTAGTGAATTATCTGCGAACAGATCGTAATTTCACACCAGCCCGTATCGCTTCCCACAGCTTAACCATACGGATGTGCCGCCCCTCTGCTGCTGGCGAAGGGCACCCACCTGCCATCGCGTCTCTCACACCCTCGGGTGGCCGACTAGTGCCCCGGCAAGCGGCCTTTCTCCCTTCGGGCAAAGGGCTGAAGCAGCCGGCGGCCAGCGCGGCTGTAGGGAAGAGCGACGGCAGGCCGAGCTGCCGTTGCAGGGAGGCGCTGGGGAAGCTCGAGCGTTTGGCGGGCGGGTTCGGGTAAAGTCGAGCTGCGGGACACCAGCTCCGCCCGCCGCCGGTGCCGCCAGCACCTCCCCGGGCCCTCCCGGCCGCCAGCCGCGGGCTCTCCCCAGCGCCGCTCAGGCCCCAGCGGCGGGGCCCCCGCCTCCGCCTATTGGTTGATCCGTTGCCACGGCAACGCACTCAACACTCCCTCCCCAACTCCCCAAGCCTTTCTGCCCCACGTGACCCACGGCAGCTCTTCCAGCCAACATCGTCTGTTACCAGGGCCGCGCGAGCTGGAAGGGGGGAAGAGGGGGTTGTTGTTTCCGATTGGCTGCTGCTCGAGGCTCACTGATTGGCTGGGCCCGGAGGTGAGGCTGTGGGGTGATGCCGGCCGCCCCGCCGCCCCTCTGCGGCCCCGGCCGGTAGACAAAGGCCGCCCGATCCCCCGGGGCTGGCAGGGCGAGGCGAGGCGAGGCACGGCAGGGCAGCGGGCCATAGCTGGCGGCGCCTCCTCCACGCCGCCCTCCTCCTCTGCGGCCCCGCGCGAAAAGCACGCGGTGCCGGGCGGGCGGGCGGCGCGGCCGGGCACGCGGAGCCGCGCGGCCGGGCAGCCAATGGGCGGCAGCGGTCAACGCGAGCCGCACGCGGAGCCCGCGTGTCCCCGCCGCCTGCCCTGTCAATCACTCTGCCCCGCCTCTCCTCTGCTCGGCGGGCGGCAACTCGCCCCGGGGCTGAGGCGGGGCGAATTGGGGCGGGGGGGGAGAGCGGGCGGTGGTGAAGCACCGGTCGATCACGGCGCCACCCGCCCTTGCTTGGGAGGGCTGCAGGGGGCTCATCAGCCGTCAGCCCCTTCTGTCAGGGTGGTGACGGTCCCAACTCCCCCAGGGCCCCGGTCCTGTGGTTACCAGCCGCGCCGCTGGGTTCCACTCGAGGAGCGGGATGCCCTCCCGCCACCTTCCTTCCCCGTCCCCGCTGCCTTCCGCCCAGTGCAGGGCGAGAGGCGGAGCCGTCGCGGCCGCCGCCTTTATCTGCCGTGTCGGCGCTGGGGGCGGGGGGGGCGGCGGCACCGGGGAACACCTCGTTTGAAGATAGGGCGCTTATAAATACTGCGCCGGGGATGGGAGCGCAGCTACGCGTGGCGGCGGGCTGACGGCGCGGCGGGGAGCGGCTCCGGAGCACGGTGGGTGCCTTTCTTCCCCTCCCCGCGGCGTCTCGGTGCCTCGGCCGGGTCACGGCGGGTGGGGGGCCGAGGGAATTTTAATTTACCGGCGCTAGCCTAGGGCGGGAGGCGGGGAAGAGCTGTGGGGCGTGGGGGCGCGTTACTGTCTTTGGACCCTCTTAGCGCGGAGGGCAGCGGCAGCAATCGGTCCTGGCGGCGGCGGCGGGTGGGGAAGGGGGAAGGGAAAGGATAGGGAGGGGAAGCCTAAAAAAGGAGATGGGGCCGGGGATAAAGGCGGCGGGAGGGAAGGCGGGC
>VXBJ01004008.1:24249-89613 GCA_013400055.1 Nycticryphes semicollaris | reverse complement strand
GGCGACCCCGGCGCCTTCTTCTCCCGGCGGGACATGTACAGCCACTACGTGCTGCTCAAGTCCATCCGCAACGACATCGAGTGGGGGGTGGTGCAGCCGCCGGCGGGTGAGGAGGCGGCTCGCAAGAAGGACAAGCTGGAGGAGGGCGAGGGGGAGGAGGACCTGGAGAAGCAGTTCCACTACCACCTCAGCGGACTCCACTCGGTCCTCTCCAAGCTCACCCGCAAGGCCAACGTCCTCACCAACAGATACAAGCAGGAGATCGGCTTCAGCAGCTGGGGGCAGTGAGCGCCGGGGGGGTGGCGGGCGGGGGAAGGGGGCACCCGGCTCCGTCGGTGGCGGCGGCAGCGGGAGCGGCGCGTCCCCGTCCCCGCCCGGCAGCGCTGCCGCCAGCGCGGTGGAGGGCTGAGCCCCGGGGCTGGGGCTTCCTTGCGACCTCCCAGGACTGCAGCCGGTTTTCTACCAACGCACAAGCGAGAGAGAGAGATGTAAATTAATCGATACTAGTTTATTAATTATTTTTTTCCCACCCTCCTTTATTTTTTTTTTTTTATTGTTCGGTCCGGAGACCGAAAACCTGTACGTGTGCGAGGTGGTGGCGTAGCTGGCAGATAGGAGGCTCGATACAAGCCGATGAACACGACAAAACTGGCCTAAAATTGCTTCTGTTACCCGGGAGGGAACCCAGCATCCCTCTGTGGTGGGACAGATGGCGGGTCCTATGGTTGTACATGTACTGGAGTTTTATTTAAAACTTTTTTTACTCAGATGTAGAGTATATTCTAAAATAAACGCGAATGTATTAACTAAAAGTGACTTAAACTTTTTGGTATGATTTACATTGCTTTAATTAAATGATATTTTTAACATCTGGGATTTTTCTGTTGTTCTTCTAAGTTACTTCCAGAGCTGCCTTGCTAGACAGAAATCTGTATGTGCAAGAGAAGGGGGTTTTTTTCTGGTTTTTTTCTGTTTTTTTTTCCCCAAAGGGAGCAGTTATGTAGTGATGATAACTCAGCGTGTCTAAAATGGATGAATGACCCTCTTAACTGCACCATACATGGCCTGAATTTTGGGTAAGCTGTTCCCAACCGGACAGTCCAGTTGCTGTGTGAGAATGCTGGCGTGAAGGTCAGTGGCCCTTTAACAAAATCTGAGAAGATCCAGTCGTGGTTGCGTTGCAGGCAGCGATTCATGGAAGTTGGAGCAAAGCCTAGGAATGACTTGCTTTTTTCGGGAAGTATCTTAATGTACCAAGGGGAGCTCTTTTCTCTCCCTCCGCATAGGTCTGGGATACTTGCCTTCCCCCATTGCTTGCATTACTTGCCTTCTTCTGTAATTCTCCTTGGATACTAAGAATTAATTGGTTTTGTGTTACCCAAATTGTAATGATTTCTTTCTCTCTGCATTTTTTTTTTCTCCATTTGCTGAAGTAATGTGCCTTGGAATTGGGAGTCTATCGTGTTCTAAGATTACAAGTGTACTTACTGATTACAATACAATATGCATATCACAGAGGATAGCCATTTAATAAATATGTATATCCTTCCATAATGTATGCAGTTTTCTTCTCGGGCACTGGAATGCCAAGTTTGTAGACATCTCTTCATAATGAAACTTCACTTTGCGTGATCGCCATCAAATTTAGGGATTGTTTGGTGGGGTTTTTTGCCCTTCTAAAAATGGAACAATTTTTCTCTCAGCTTTAAGGATATTTGTGCTTACAGTCAGGTATTTCCTAGCAGTTTGGGTTTGGTTTTTTTTTTTTCAGCACAAGCGTTAGAACGTTGTAGTAAAGCATGAGCAATCCGGCCACGGTGCTAGTTGGCAGATGTTTGTATAGTTAAAACAATCAGCCTATTTAAAAACACATATTTTAGACAGCTTTCCCTTCTAGGGTAAAGAAGAAGTTTGTAAGGCCGGATGATTTTTTAGCTTGGCAACGCTTGTTTCTTTTCGTAATGTTTTTAACTCCTTTTCCCCTCCCCTCTTGGGAAGATGCCAGGAAACTAGTCCGGGAAGGAAGGAGAGGGATTGCCCCGGTTTCCTAAGGTGTCAGCTCGCCGCTCTCGCCCGGCGTCCAACCAGTGCAGCGCAAAAGACGCAGCGGCGGCGCTTTAACGCTGGACCTTAGAAGTTTTGCCCTCCTGAAGGCAATGGAGGGCGGGAGGGAGAAGCTGTTCCCCTCCCGGGTTCCCCTCTGCCTCAAGCTGCCTCTGCTGCTCGGGAGTGCGGCCTGGTAAAGCCTTGGAATACCATGAATATCACATCCTTTCCCTTTGCATCCTAAAAAAATATTAGAAAAGTTTCAGTGAAGGGGCAGCTAAAAACCAGCACTGTTTGTCAGCAAAGGTGGCATTTTAGTGGTTTGGGGTTTTTATGTTGTTTTTTTGTTTGATTTTTAATCAGAGTTAGGTTGATGGTTGAACTAGACCGTTTTAAAGGTCCCTTCAACCAAGGCACTTCTATGATTTCCTTCCAGGTAAAGCTTTGGGTAGGGTTGATGCTGCAACTCAAGGGTTTGCCTTGCCTGAGTGACTAACCCCCAGCTGCTGAGCTCCACGTGGTTCCGGTGTGGGTGTCCGGCCGCGCGTCTAGTGGCAGCCCCAGTAATCCCAGTGCAGCCACAGCAGAAACTGCTGAGACTCACGCTGGCAGAAGAGACATCACCGCTGCCACCACCCCCAGCTGGGAGCTGCTTTAGAATTCCCCTTTTTCAAGGTCATGGGAGAAGATGGAGGCTCTTGGGATCAAGAAAAGTGATCTTGTGATGCCGGGGTGGGGAAAAAAAAACCGAACAGATAAAACCAAGGAGACATTTCACATGCAAAGGACAAGGGATGGGACCTGGCTGCTGCGGAAAACCACTTGGCCTAAAAGGTGGGCTGGTTGGGCAACTCTGGAAATGCTACCTCCTGACATTGCAGTAAACAAAGATGAGATGGCAGAATCTTAACGCTCAGATTTTGTGCATTAGATGCTGAACTGGGAAAAATTTCCATTAGTGGTGCTAATATAATACGATTAGGTTTATTATTAGGAGCTATGTTTTCTTTTAAAGGACTGGATCATTTTAAGTGTTCCTGATTGGATACAGAGTTCAGCAAACCTTTAGTCTGCCCTGGTTAAATGATTCTGATAGCTGTAAGAGATAATGACAAATGACATCAGTCTTACGTAAAAGTACCTTTGTGATGTCAAATATTTTGATAAGTGGCTCTGTCTCCAAGTCAGAGGTGAATAAAAAGGCGACTTGCCAAGCTACAGTAAGCATGCACAAACCAGGGGAATATACATATTCACTGGGAGAAGCAGTTGTCATTTTTCGCTCACTTAAAGTGAAGTAGGCTCAATATACAATAAAGCAGACATAAGAAGAGTAATAAATAATGAGATTCAGAACAGTTTGCACTTACAAATTGATTACAGCAGAAAGTATGTTACAGCCAAGGAGCCTCAAGGACGTTGCTCATGGGATGCATCAGTTAATATACAAAAGTGCCTGGTATATGTCATTATAGTTTATGAGTCAACTCTTAATTTTTTGTATACAAAAGAACCAGAGAGCAATTGGAGGGGTGGGGGTGGGAAGAAGACAAGCTTTTGTTTCAAGGCATGTATTTATATATGTGTATAAAAATAAGGGCGTTGGGGATGAGTGTGAGTTCCATGGGAAAAACAGCCTTTCAAAGACTGCTTTGACCACTGACTGGGGCCCTGGATGGATGGCAGGTCTGTGCTGGATTATGTATCTGCCTCTGGCACCATAAGAGTTTTCTCTATTCCTCTGCAGAAGCTGGCTGTGATACCCCTTTTCTGCCCAGGAGCAGATTAGAAGTCTGAAATCAGTATCATGGCACCCACTTGGACTAGACCCAGCTGCTGCAGTCCCCTGTGCTGGATGGGCTGCGTTTCTCCTCAGCTTCCTCGCCAGCTCAGAAGGTCACTCTCCAGTCCATGCGTGGTGGAAGGGGGCAGATGAGGCTGAAAGCTTTTTTCCTTCCAGAAAGTTTTAAATAGATCAAGATAACTGCGTTTTGTGGTTTGTTTCCTTCCCCTCCTCACCCCCACTAGACTCTTGCACCAAGACACTTGAGTCATCAGTAGCTCAGCTTCACTGAAGGATGGCCTACCGTTAATGACCAGATGGAAGGTTATATTAGCTTCCCATTATTGAAGAGTTAAGCTCTGCACCCCGTTCTACCAAAAAAAAAATTAAAAAAAAAAGGAAAAGAGAAAAGGATAGAATTTTTCTCCTCTTTGTGCCCTATGGGTTTGGTACATGGCTTATCTCTTTGTGGAAAAGTCTGCAGTGATTTTCATCCACAGACTTGCTTCCCTGAAGCACTGAGTGTGGGGCAGAGATTGTCTGGAAGTACTGCTTTTATTATTTCTATCTGTGAAATGTATATATTTTTTATTTTTAATATTTATATCCTGTTAACAGTGCACTAGGTACTATATTCCGAAGAGTTCAAAGACCTTAGGTGATAATGCATACAGGGAAAAAAGAAGAGCACTGTGGGTTATAACCTGCCATAAAATCTGAAGGGAGTGCAAGCAAGATGAGCACTGCAAAAGTTCCAGCTTGGCGTGCGTTTTCCTGTTGTTTGTTCTTGTCACCTCTAAAGAAAAAGAAATACCTGAATGAATTAGTTCTAATGCTGCAAAATTGTTTTCCTTCCAGACCTCAGACTTGCAAAACAAGTTTGGGTCAAAATTGGTTTTAAGGATTAAAGTTAATAAACTCCTTCCCAAAAGGAAATTCGCAAATAGGAGTACAGTAATTGTGTATCTTTTTGTTGGTAGCCAACTGCCGGAATCGATACTCTTTATAAAAGTAATATTCCTTCCCCATTAAAGCACACTCGTACTTACTTGACCCGGAGTGACGGAATGAGGAAAGCAACTTCTAGTTTTTGTGCTGTTGAATTTTGTTCTGGAAGAGATGACAGAGAAAAAAGCTTGGAGAGCTTAGAGACAAAACAGGTGCTTCTGTATTAAACCACGAAGCAGTAAATGAGCTTGCCTCATGATGTTTGTATGGTTTGTCATGGTATCAATTAAAGTGTTGTATCTTTTGACCATTTTATCTACCTATGTCTTATTTTATTATAGTTCTTTTTTTTTTTTAGTTTTTTTTTTTTGGTTCTGGCCTGTTTCACCTCAGCAACTTTGGGTTACAAACAACAGAGTTGACGTCCCACAGGCACAGATGCACCACTTTAGACCAGCTGAGCCTTTTTAAGTGCATCTCTCTTTTCATCTGTATTTGAACTGAGAAGACGGGCAGAGAGCCTAAAGCCGTGATTCAGAGCATAGCACAGCAGCATGGCAACCCCCCTGTTGTAGGATTGCTGTTTGGTCATTGGAATACATGCTGGAGTTGGAAGAAGGATGCAAGCTGAAGCTTTCCTTCAGGGATTTCTTCTGAATCATGCTGTGGTGGCAAGGGAGGAAGGCAATGGAGAGGTTTCTCACCCGACACCCAAGGTGCTTTTGCCTGGGGAACAAAGAAACAGAAATGATAGAGCATCCTTTCACTCCTCCTGAGCAGGAGGGATGGTGACCCTACACAAAGGCTTTCCACCACACTCAGGGCAGAAGAGATTTATTTGAGGTCCAAGCTGTCAGCTTTCCTGGTTTATCAAAACACCTGGGAGTTGACAGATTTAAGACTTGCTGAGTCAGCACTCGTCTGCCGACATGCAGGTGTTGCATGGATGGAGGCTGTTTCAATGCAGAGATTAGACATGTTAGACAGACTACACCCTTCTTGCATTTTTTATGGGTCTGTAGGAAGCCTGACCAGTCAGCTGGTTTCACTTATACCAAACTTGGAGGAGATTGTACTGGAATCAGAGGGTGATTTTTTTGTGTGTGTGTGCAAATAAATAGCTTTAGTTCTCAAATATTTCAGTGTAGTATTCTGCCCCCCCTCATCTCTTTTGCAGGTAGACAGTCTAAATGCAGATCTTAGGAGACACAAGGTCTCAATTAGATGTACCTCAGCAATAGTTTCTTCAAATTTTAATATCTCTGCTTCTGAGATACTGTATTTCATCTTACTCATACTTGAAATTACTTCCCCAGACTTGTCTTCACAAAGAAGGGAATGAGCATCCTCCCCTGGAAACCTGGAGATGAAATCTGGTTTTCTTCAGTTTTCAGGTGGGATGAGCAACCTAGAGAATTTCCTGCACCCTGGATCAAGTTAGTTCACATTTCATCCTTATTTCGAAACAGGAATGCATGTACTTTTCATGGCACATACTTCTGGAGCCTGAATGTATGTATGCCACTAACTAAAGAGCCAGGCAGACATGCACTAGTTAGAGCTCACTGAGAGGTACAGCAGTACTTGGCTTCTTTTTTGCAGGGCCAGTTATAAACTTGCCCATTTAGAGCACCGAAGCTAGAAGCTGACAAAAGCCACTAAGTCAATACAGTTGTCAAGCTTGCTCACCACCGAGGAGCCTGCTCCTGCAGCTGTGAACTGCCCACATAAGGAAAGTGCCCCAGCCTTTCTTTGAGTCAAACACCTATTGACTTCAAACAGACTTTTTTATCTGTAATATCGGGTAATACTCAAAGGTCTCCAAGGTCTCAAGCCACCTGCCTTGCTTCTTGATTTCCCACGTGTGCTGTTCATCCCCTTCTCCTCAGGTACTCTTTCTTCATTCCATGGAGGCTGTTTCTCCTACAGACTTGTCCCTGTGTCCTTTCCAATTCTCTTCCCCGTTTCTCTGAGACTTTGCCTCCCTGAAATTCCTAGTAAACCAAGCTCCTTTCATTTCCCAGACAAATCTCAGTTTTGAACTGATCTGTAATTGGCAATAACAGCATATTAGGCGATTTAATGATATTTCCTTGTTTGAACCGTGTAATTAAACCTGGCTTCTTTTATTAACCTGTTATTTTTCATGTGGAGGCACTGCTTTTTTGAAAATGTTTTAATAGCGATGGCTGATCACCAATCTGTACTTGGAGAAATATCAGAGCACCTAAATAGCTGTGCTGAAGGCAGAGCCAACAATGCAGAAAGCTGGTTTGTGTTGCTAATGTGTGCTGTGCTCATCTTTTGATGTGCCCTAATAATTGCCATTAGTATTAATTGCAGCGTCACTCTCACACTGAGAGGAAAATACACCCTGTAGCGAGCCTGTACAGCGACAAGGAAAAGCAAGGGAGCTGGCAGATCATAGCCTTTGCATTTATGATGCTGGCTTTTGCATTTGAGCTCAGCATAATGCAAAAAGCCCACCTCGTTTGAAGAAATTGAGGTCTGGTTTTAATGAGAAAGATGCTAGGTTTTTTCCAGCTTTCATTGCTATTGTTAGTAAAATATTTATCAAAGACTAAAATAATTCCTTATCTAGGTGAATGCAGTCATGTAAGTCTTACTTTTAAAATCAACCTGAGAACACATGCAATATTTTCAAAGGGCTATGTATTTTAAGACCCAGAGATGGCTGTTTCTTGACTTGCTTAAGCCTATGCAGCACCAAGAGAGTTGGTTCTGTCCTGTCCCCTGTCCTCCACCCCTGTCCCTGTGAACTCCCTATTTCCATTGTGCTGGCACCAGCTCTCATGCAGCAATGAAGTTAGCAGACCAGGGAGCTGATCCAGCTGAAAATTGACAGAGGAAAAAAGTTTTCATCTGTACTAATTTCCTCATTCAGCAGAAAATGTGGCTGCATTAGCCGCTGGGCCAGTGTGGAGGAAGGGTTGGGAACACACTGCCAGGAGGCAGAGTGGGACGTCGCCTCTTGGCAGCCCCTTTCATGGAAATCAGATTAAGCTGTTTGGGAAAGTGTCGTCTGAGTCCCATCCTCAAAGCAGATTTGTATGCCGGTGAGTTTGAGCATCACTGAAACCAGCAGCTACTCAGACCAAGATGCTGAGCAGGACTCAGGCACGGCAGTGTGCACTGATGTGCTACCTCACTCCCAGGTGCTGGCTCCTCGTGCCAGAGCCTGCAGTCCCTAAGGAGGCAACATTGGCTCCCCGTGCCATCCTCTTGTGCAGCTGCAAGCAGGACTCAGCACAAACCACTTGGTGCAAGCACTGAGGAGACAGGGCTGGTTCCACCTCAGCCCTTTGGTGCTCGGATGCCTCCATTCCCTCACGGCAGCCATGACCTAGAGGAGACGCTTCCACATGGTCTTCAAGAATGAGATACCTAGCTCCTTCAGAGCACAGCCAACAGAGATGCTGCTGCCCTGCTGCAGATGCTGGACAGCTTGCCAGTGAGGGGAGCTCAGTGTGAAGCACTGTGTCCCACCTCCCTGGAGGAGAAGGTGTTATGGAATGGTGGTGCCCAGTACACCATGGTAGCAATTTTGCTTGGTAGGGAAGGCTTTAATATTTATGGAGTCTATGGGAGAGAAAGAACAGGAACACCAGGGTCATCTTTTATGCAGGCATTGGTGCACACTGAGTCCCAGGCCTTGAAAAAGAGACAGGAGCCTAGGAGTTGCCTTCCCTGAGAGTGCCCTGAGTACAAGGTCTCTCTTGCCTCTCTAATTAAAGGATGCCATGCAAAATAAGGTTACGACCAGAGGGCTGAGAGCCAGGAGAGCAGGTTTCTCCTGAAGGGACTGGAACCACTCTTCAAGGAGCCTCGGGAAGTGAACTTGAAGCCAGTCAGAGGACTGAAAACCAAGTCTCTGCTAGCTCTCAAAGTTGCAACTGGGTAAAAAGAGAGAGTAGTTTGTGGAGAGCCCTTCTCAGTAGACAGGCTTGGAGACTATTGACAAGGCTGAGGAGAAGGACCTGGGAGTGATGGTGGATGAGAAGCTCAACATAAACTGCCAGTGCGTACTGGCAGCCCAGAAAGCCAACCGCATCCTGGGCTGCATCAAAAGAAGCGTGACCAACAGGTCATGGGAGGTGATTCTACGCCTCTACTTTGCTCTCGTGAGACCCCATTTGGAGTACTGTGTCCAGCTTCATAGTCCTCAGTACAGGAAGGACACGAAGATGATCAGAGGGATCAGAGGGCTGGAGCACCTCTCCTGTGAGGACAGACCGAGAGAGTTGGTGTTGTTCAGCTGTTCAGCCTGGAGAAGAGAAGGCTCCAGGGAGACCTTATAGCAGCCTTCCAGTATCTGAAGGGAGACTTCAGGAGAGCTGGAAGGGACTCTTTGTCAAGGAGTGTAGCGATAGGACAAAGGGTAATGGTTTTAAATTGCAAGAGGGGAGATTCAGATTAGGTACTAGAAAGAAATTCTTTACTGTGAGGGTGGTGAGGCACTGGAACAGGTTGCCCAGAGAACTTGTGGAAACCCCGTCCCTGGAAGTGTTCAAGGCCAGGCTGGATGAGGCTTTGAGCAACCTGGTCTAGTGGGAGGTGTCCCTGCCCATGGCAGGGGGGTGATGACCTTTAAGGTCCCTTCCTACTCTAACAATTCTATGATTCTATAAGGCTGAAACCATTTCTCTGGGGGGCTGTCATTTAGAGGAGCGTGCATTTCTGCACAGTTCTCTCCTCTGGCTCAGCTCACCTTCTGCAGGAGGTAGGACCTGGCTGTGCTACGGGAACATTCTTCTCTTGCTTCCACATCACTGTAAGGTGAAGTTTTCTGTTGCTACTGCTGCAACCAGAGCGGGTGGAGAGCCGAGGGAGGCAGCCTCTCCCAGCCAATTTTGCCCAATTATCTCTGCTGGGTAGGCAGCACTGCGTGGCAATGGTTTTTTCAGCCAGGCTCCCTCTTGTCTCCTCCCTGTGGCACTGGAGTCTTGCCATGCCCTGCTCCACCTCTCCTCCTCTTTTCCCTCCTAATTCTTAGAGCAGCTGCCTGGAAAACACAGGAAAGTTCAGGCACAAGCTTGTACTATCGGGAAAGAGATTGTCTGTTGGTTTTGCCAGGGGATGCTGCATTCATGGGACGAGAGAGCAGAAATGAAGCTGCTATAGTAGGAACAAGGATACTAATCCACAGTGCTTTTCCAACGTGATTTATCTTCCACGGGTCCTGAAGTCACCCTTGCCTACTATGTGAACTCTTTCTGAAAGAGACACTGAGCAGTTCAGTGCTTTCAAGAATAAGGTGCTTTTGTCAGGCTGCAAATAACATTTTAGAGCGCTCAGAGCTTTGGTGTGAAAGCACAGATAACTACGTTCCTTTGCACTGTCATGGCTTTGGTGGATGAAGAGAATGGCACAGAAAGCTTTATATTTTGAAATTAAATGTTTTAATTCTGGCTTTATATCCTTCACCAGATCTCAGACCTGGAGCAGTGCCTAGATGGATGTTGTGAGCCCTGATATGTCTGGCAGTCTCCAGGAGTTGTTGCACAGGCCAGGGAGCTGCTGTGGAGGCCTACATGACCCTGTCTGGCCTTCCTGCCCAGCTTCCCTTCATACAGAAAGTGGGAGGCAGGGGAGGATGTTGTTCACCAAGCCCTCATCTGATGTGGAGTCCTCAGTCACGTAGGGTAAGGAGTATGCCTTGACGTTCACAGTGCCCTTTTGGTCTGCATGTACGTAATGACTTGTCCATAAAATCCTGGGGAAGAGTTCCCATCAGATATGTGGTTAAGGGCCCTGACCCGTGGGCTGAACCAAGTAGTCACGAAGGGTGAGGATATTGATGATGTTGATGGTGGTGGGAGCCTGCCCTCTGAAGAAAGAGGGCTTCAAGGGTGCCATGTCGGCTCCCTTCTCCTCCTTCTCCTTTTCCTTCCTCTTCTCCTCCTCCCCTGACTCCATGGCCAGGGTGCAATGGCATTCTCTGCGAAAGCTAGGCTCGGTAAGAGACTGGCTGTCAGACTCTGAAGTACTTGCTGCTTTTGACTGTGTGTTTTGGATAGGATCCCCTTCCATCTGCATTGATGCAACTATTGTTTGTATACATGGGTTTAAGAAGGGATTTCCCTTCCTTCCTCTTCCTTTTAATATCGTGTAGCAGCTAGAAGCAGGGAAGAGAGACTGGCACCATATGACCAACCAGCTGTCTGTGGACTGTCAGAGCATATTGTGAGGAACACAATGTGACTACCTTTGATGCTTGATCTTTCAGTCTCTGCTGGCTAAGCTAGGCACTGTCTTCTTTCCATTCAGTTACAAGGTATGTCACGTGCTGGGTCAGTGTGTGCTTTATGTGGCAGTACTTTGAGTGAAAAAAAAGGTAATGTGGTCCATCTCCAGTGCATGGTAAGAGCCCCTTCCTAGAAAAGCAGCATGACTCATGCTGTCTGAGCATCTATTCCCAAGTCATCCTTTCTGTTGTAGAGCAATGTCTTCCCTTTTCTTTGTTTCCCTTTTCCAAATTGTTTTTAAAGGAACGAAAGCAGGCCACCTTTGCTCCAGCCTCAAGGTAGCAAACTTAAGTGGTTAGGAGCGAGAATACAAAAGGATGTGGAGCAAAGTTAAGTATAGATGCCACATGTTGACTAATGTTGGAGAGACGGTAAGTTGTCTTTGACCTCAGACCTCTCAGTTTTCTTTGCAGACAAAACACAAATGCATTTTAAAGGTCTTTTCCATTACTTTTGAGTAGCGTGGATATATGAAGATACATAAGTATACTTAAGTTTCCACTGGCAAATCAAAATGCTCTTATGGAGGGAAAGAAAGGCACCCTGAGGTACACCGAGAACACAGTGCATGATCTGTCACTTCTGCTGGGGTCCCTTCAGCACACTGCAGCAGAGAAAGGCAGTTTGTGGGCACTGGGGAAAAGCTATTCTCTGTGCTACTTGAGGCATTTATCAGATAAGGGCTTTTCTGAGGATGCCTCCTCAGCTGTGCTCTCAGATGCAGCCAGTCTCTAGAACTGTTAGGCACAAGCTCTTCAGGTTGAAATTTGATGTATGAAGATCCCCAAGAAATTGACCTAAAAAGGGGAGACATTCTTTCAGGAAAGAGCAAAAAAGTCCTTTTGTTACTAATCAGATGAAATTGTAATTTCTAGGAAGCCACACTTTCTCTGAATTGGCTGATCTGACTTCCCCCAATATACAGATGACAGTATTATACACTGCTACTTTGCCAGCAGACATACTGCCTTAATTACTCAGAAATGTGTTGTGTTTCATTTGACAAGTGGTAAAAACATGGTCTGCTTGACTCCTCTTTAACATTCTGATTTTTAGGCTATGGAGGTACACTACTATGTATTCACCTATTCAAGGAGGATAGGTTCTCATAAAAACTGTACGATGATGGTTATTGATTTTTACCAATAATATGTTCTTTTTGTCTGTCCCTTCTTCCTTCCCTCTTGCATTATTTATACTGCAATCCTTTTCCTTCTGGTGCACATCAGCATGATTATCTTTCTTCCCAAACAACACACAGCCATTTTTGAAGTCTACTGATTTTTGCAAACAAGTTTCCAGCTATTATTTTGGGGTCGTAATTCACCTAAATGGACATAGAATTACTGTCTTTTCCTTCCTGCAGTTATTTCTCTGAATTTATGGAAGTCTGTGGAAAATCACACTATATTAATTCAGCTTTATGGACCGAGATTAGGACACATGGCTAGTGTCATGTTGTAGCTGCTGCAAAGCCTCAACACACCAGAAAGAACTACTGACTCCACTGCCTGGAGGAGAAAGTTTGAGCAATCAAGAGAGGGGAAACGGTGAGTAGTGTATGTGTAGAGTTGTTCATTATTTCCATCTCGGCTACTGTTGTAGTAAAGAAGGAGAAGTGAAACCTGCAGAAACCTCATTCTGATTGCAAGAACATCATGACAAATGCACATAATTTATGGCTGATGCACTTGAAGAGCTGTGGTGGCTGGATAAGGCAAGCCAAGGCAGTTCTGACTTACCAGCACAATTTATTTAACAGAATATAGCTGATTTGAATTTTGTTGAATTAAGAGATTTTGAATTCAATTTTCTATGACCCTGTTTTTCTTTCTGTCTTTCTACATAATGTCTTTCTTCCTCTCTCTTTCACTTTCTTTCTTAAAGAAGCCAGTTGGCAACTTGCGTTGAGTTTCCTGTCTGCATTTTTTGTATTTAGTCTCTGTGTTTTGGAGAAGTGCTTGCCTGCAGCAGTCTAGCCTGGCATCCAGGGCTGGAAACAGGCTTTCTACAACATGTATGAAGATTTCCTCCACCTTTGTCCCTCTTCCCTGGTGGAACTGAAGAAGTCTCTGGGCTGCAGGGCTATATTCAGTCATTTGCTCCCCATGTCGCCTCCAGCACCCTACCCTAAATGTTACTGCTTTTCCCAGATGGATGCTTCACAGCTACAGAGAGACCTAGAAGAGGCTTTCATCCTTGCTTCCCATCTCCTCTCTCGCATCTAGAAAGAGGACAGGAGACATTAGTATCTCTCCACCCTTCTTGTTGATTGCTGTTGTTTCCTTTCCTTCCTGGCCACATGGAAAGACAAGGAACTCCACTAAGGGTCTCTCTTTGTTTTTTCCTCTTGGTTTTGGGGCAGAGAGCAGCTCCTCTGCTATTGTCAGGGCTACTGAATCCCTCTCAGTCCTGCTTGTACCTTTCCTGTGATCCAGTATGGGTGCAGGACAAAATTGCCCATTTCTGCTTTATGTCCCAGAATAGCACAGATGTTTTGGGAGAAGCAGCGGCTGTGGGAAAATGACTTTCTTATGAACTATGAGAAAGAAATAGCTGAGATCATGATGGGTGGATCCTCCTTTACCCTACCATCTAGGTCAGCCTCCTAGAATAATGCCCCCCAGGGAGTGCCGATTTGTTTTAGTGAAATACAGATTTCAAGGGAGATTGGGATTACAAGGGAAAAGATCATGTTTCAGGTAACACGGGCTTCCTCTAATGTCCTCTTTCATTGCCCTATATTCTACAGTTCTCCCTCTCATCCATTTCTTTTTTTCTTGCATCCCCTGTCCATCTCATTTATCCCAGGGGTCTACTTCTGCTCCTGGGAAATTTAATATCAGTCTTTCCATTGACTTGGATGACATTACATCAGGCCTCATGTCCTCTTTTAGGGGAGAGAGCAAGACAGTAAAGTTCTCTTGTATTTAACAGGGTAAGTGGGAACTACAGTTTTCTGTAACCTGTATCTCTGGCTCTCTGTTTCTCCAGAGAAGATAGGGAGGGGCATGGAGGGAAGAGGCCGAACTACCAAAAAAACCCCACACACCAGCCTTTTCAACATAGTTTGGAAAGGAAGGGGGAGGGAAGAGTAGAGATCCTAATCTTAATATATATTAGGAACTCACTTACAACAGTGGTGGGTGTGGACTGGAAAGTTTAGTAGCTGGCTAGATGGTAGATTAGGCAGATTAGGTCTTGAGATCGGTAGATGGAAAAGAGTAGGAAAGATTCCAGGAGGGGCTGGAGCAGAAGAATGTGAGGTGACCGATGGAAAGAAAAGTTCAAGCAAGTTTCAGAGAAGACAGAGATGGAGACCGGAACTGGGATTGGGAGGACAGACAGAGGATGCAGGAAAAAAAATGATGGAAAGATGAAAGCTGTGGGAGTTAATCCAGCTTCTATTAAGTTGACAGCTCTACACTTTAGAGATAGTACGCTTGGCTCATAGGGAGATTTTGAAATAGGACAGAGGAGGAAAGGGGGAGTGGTAGACAAAGAATGAGCGAAAAAAAAGAGCAAGGAGAAGGAATACACTAAAAGGGAAACAGAGAAGAAAGAGTGTTGAAAATGAACACTGGGAAGTGTGCTTTGTATTTTGGAAATATGCTGGAAAAGGGAAGGGAGATTGAAACCAGAGCAAAGAAAAATGCATGAGATCATTTTGTGATTTCAGAATTCCATCCTCGGGAATATGAGAGTCCTGGCTGTGGAGCTGAGGTCTTGAGAAAAGCTTGCAGCACATGTGAAGATGTGCAGGGGAGAAAAAAATCACAAACTATAAAATGTATTATTTTATGCAAATTAGATCTGATTTCACTTTCTTTGTAAGCTTTATACCCCAGAAGTGGAGCGGGCCGGTAGAGCATGTTGGGGAACTTGGAAGGGAAGATGAGGAGTAGCAAGCAAAAGGGCTAATTACCAGATGGTTTCCTACAGATCTGTGTCTTGATGTTGATTGACTCTGACATCTAAGGAAATGAAAGCTTCAGCTGAAGCTCTTCTGGAAGCTGGGGCACTGTGAGGTCTGTGTCCATCATGTTTTCTCTGGTATGCATGTTTCCTGCCAACAAAGCATGTGCTTTGGGCTTCACCTTGGGGAGAGTAGGAATACCCAGCAGCCTGCTCCCACAAAACCTGCAGAAGCCGGATATCTCTGGCTGCAAGTTGTGGATGCCCCATCCCTGGAAGTGTTCAAGGCCAGGATGGATGGGGCTTTGAACAGCCTGGTCTAGTGGGAGGTGTCCTTGCCCATGGCAGGGGGGTTGGCACTAGATGATCTTTAAGGTCCTTTCTAACTCTACCATTCTATGAGCCTATGATTGTATGAAAACCCCATGAACCTCTGCATCCCTGGGTCTCGTGACCTTGCTCTCACCTCGTGCCGTGGCAAAACACAGCCAAATATCAGTACCCATATCCCTTCCAGCCCCGGGCTCTGGTTTCAGGGGAAACATGCACGTGGGGCATACGGCACACCTCCACCAGGACCCCAACATGTGCCACCTCTAAGGTTGCTTAGCCCAGCTGGTAAGTGCAGTTTGAAATAACAACTCCTTTGTTAAACCTGGGTGCAGTGGGATGATGGATTCAAAACTTGGTAAGGGAGATCCAGGCATTCATGCATTCACAGAGCAAAATCACGTGGACCTTTTTTTCCCTAGAAAGGAAAGGCTTAAAGGAAGGCTCTTGATAAGGTATCCCTTCCAGAAAGAGAAGATAGTAATTGGCTGCCTGTTGTAGGGACCTCACCCAGCTTGCAGCAGGGAGGCCTTGGCACCTGACCTGGAGGCTTTCAGGCAGTCAGCCCTTGTGTACCACAAACTCCTCCGAAGTTTGAGACCTGCATGGTCCCAGGTGTAGGCATGGCACCAGCCCACCATATGGAGCTGAGCAAACTGGGACAAGGGAAAACTTAAGCACAAGCAAGACCCATGCCTGGGGAGCAGTCCCTTGGATTTGCTCCAGTGCATTTCCTCTCCTCCAGGACTAGATTGATGCACTTAAGCATGAAGGCACTGGCTCCCACTCACTGCAGTCATGCACAGAGTTCCACAGGGAAAACTGCCACTGGAGTGGGCCAGACCCAGCCAAACAGCCACAGTTGGGCTGTCAATGTGAGATATATTACCGCAACCTATGGACCTGCCAACGCAGCTAGTATCCTTGTAGTAGGAAACCTGCCGTAACAAGGGGGACATTTGTGCTGTAATGAGGTACTTTTCCATGTGCTCTGTCTTCTTGCCTATGCATTTTTGAGGCATGAGCCTCAAAATCTGGTCAGATTATCAGATTTTTTTTCTCTTCAGCATCATGGCAGGCATCAATGGGAGTGGTGTATGTAGCTCCAAGGCCTGAGCATCCTGTGCTCAGCCCAGAGCTTAAACCACATCCCCAACAGGAAAAGAGGGTCTTACGAAAACGGGATCCCAAGCTTTAAGAAGCGTACTAGGTTTATGACAACAGACTTTGAAGGAAGAAATACAAGCAGTTAACTATATTCTTTACATATGCTGCTTAAAAACTTGGTGTAGTGCTGAGAGCATTCAATGTATACAAATCACAGTTACAAACTCCCCAAAGCAAATTACAAAGCATCCTTTTCTTGTAGCATTCCTTCCCACCCCATCAGACAGTTGTAAGCTCCTGAGAGTGCCAAAAAAACAGCTACCCCAATTCCTCAAGGTTTGGCCCCATTCCTAGAGAGCTTGCCATAAGGTAGGAAATGGGAAATAAACTCTCAGGTCTTTCTTAAAGCTGAAAAATAAAGATATGTGGGGTTTTGGCCACAGCCAGCTACAGTTTTAGATCCCTCAATTTTTCTTTTCTGGGGCCATTGCAGCTGTATGTGCAGCACAAATTCCCCACGGCTGAAGGGTTTTTTGTTTCGTTTTCAATCCTGGTGTATTTTGTTTGCTATTCTTCAGTCTGTTTATTGATTCTCAGCTTTTTTCATGACTTTAAGTGCCTCTTACTTTGTACTCCTCCCTTTCCTCCCTTCCCTTCCCCCAGACCACACCAGCCTGCATTCTTTTAGATTGAATCTCAATTTATTTACTGCCTTTTTAGGAACAGGGTTTTTTTCTCAGGTTTGCTGAAAGAGTGCTGTCCCTTAAGGCTTTTTCCCCACTGCAGAGAAGGCTTTGCCCTGTTTTCTTGTGGTGTTTGTGGCAGATGTGAAGCTGTTGAAGACAAAATGTACTTTTTTTCATCAGCACAGTTTGGAATTGTTCAGGCTGGAGCAAGTGAGAGCCCTGTGGAGGCAAATGGAGGAAGGGTTCCAGTCTGGGCACTTGTCAGCTCTGGGTCAGGGCATATAACTTCAGCAAATTGTTGCTAGTGCCTGTGTCTGTGTGGGGCATTTCTCTAGCCCCAAATAATCCTTTCTGAGTGCCAGGGCTGGCTATGCTGTTTGGCTGCTGATCTGTCCCTTCCCAGCGCTCAACTGTTACAAAGCAGCTATTCCAGAAACAACATTGCTGCAAGATGAATGAATTTATTTAAGCTGTCTACTTTATTGTTGAAGAAGTACAGGACTAATGCATGAAATTTACTCTGTGTTGATGCTCATGTTAAGGAGCAAGATAAACCTTTGCCAATATTTTACTCTCTTATCAAAAAAAAATCAATAAAATTGCTTCCTGGCAAATAGCATGTGGTCTGTCTGTCAGGGTATTCGAAAGGCTAACAAATACCCAGTATCCAGAATACTGTGCCTCCCTGGAAGACGAACAGCTTGGGGGACAGAAGGGGTTGTGCAGCTCTGCAATTCACTGTGTCGTTGTCCTCAGTACCCACTGAGATGCTGCCAGTCTTGACACACCGATCCTGCTTCTCCCTCTGTACCCTCTTTGTTTCCACTGTTCAGGTCATTGAAGGAAACAGTGCACAGTCCCATCCATATGCAATGTGGTACTGACCCATCAAGAACTTTTCTGGAGTCTAATGCAGACTATTAGTACTGGACTAATAAAGCATGATTTATTCATGATCCTAAATGGGCTTTCAAATCCAGGTGACACTTCTCAGCTAGCCACCTTCAACCCTATCCTCATCCCTCCCCCCGATTCCCTACAAGCCATGTGATACTTGCCCTGCAGTCAGTGCAAACCTGAAGGCACAGGTCTGATGGGAGTGACCTACTCTGTCTTCGTGCTTGCTTATACACATCCAGGTATGGTCAGCAATACTTTACTCCTCTCATACAGTGCTCTGTAGTGTGTCTTTTTCATTGCTGGTTTTGATTAAGGTATTCTGAAAACAGTAGAAGTGATTGGATTGCTCTCCCCTGATTATCCTCCTGCTAACATAATTCATTGTCATTTAGAACATAATTTGCTGCTAGGGACGTGATTAGCTTGGATTAAGACACCATTAAATAAACAAAGCTACATAAGAGTAAGATGGCTGCAGGAAAAAAAAAAAAAGACAAGAGTCTTTGTGCATTAACTCACATCTTGTAATTAGCTGTGATGGAAAAAGAAATAACTAAAAAGTTCTTAAGGGCTGAGGGAAGTCCCGAAGCAATCTATCCAGTATTCTAGAGTTAGTTTGAGTGTCATCAGTGGTCTTAAAACACGCAAGTATATAACCATTGACCAGGGAGTGCCTGTAGACCTCCCACACAATCTCTGCAAAGGTTTCCTCATCCTCCTCACCTAGTGAGTGCTGGTATAGTGCTCACTGGATGTGAACCCTCAAAGAC
Source organism: Nycticryphes semicollaris (assembly GCA_013400055.1). Taxonomy (NCBI): domain Eukaryota; kingdom Metazoa; phylum Chordata; class Aves; order Charadriiformes; family Rostratulidae; genus Nycticryphes; species Nycticryphes semicollaris. Next base: position 70,862 of record VXBJ01004008.1, on the reverse strand, counting down.
CTAGTTGAAGCCATGGTTCTTGAGCTCTGTACTGCATATCCCATCAAATGGGAAAGTTTAGGGAAATTAAAGTCTCACCCTTTTTGGCACCCTTCTCTAGAGTACATGAAGGTTGAGGTGGTAGTTTATTGACTCTTTAACAACACCATGAAGCTGCGGCTTCAAAGAAGTATGGCTTCCGCCCAGGAGTTGAAAGATGAGTTCTGCTTCAAGAGCTTCTGGTATTTGTATTTCTGTTACATCTAAGTGGAATACTAAAATTTCCATTTTTCCAATGGCTGCAGAAACATTAAAAGCTAAACAAAGTTAACATGGCTGTGAGCAGGATAGGATACTGTTAACTAAACATAGGACCAAGCCTTTATGTTACACATCAAATAAGAGTTTATAACACTTTCTACTTGTCCTTAGTAAGACCTAAGGACAGATTTAGCCAAGAAGCAGAATGCTAGTCTTTTAATTGTCCTCAGCCTGGATCTCTCTGAGCCCAGCTCTGTCTCCCTCACAATAGCAAACGTAACGTGGTTTTGAATTGTTCAGAGGGTGTACTTCCAAGAAAAGTTGTCAGTGTAATAAATAATGCAAGTGGGCTCCCAAGCATTTGTTTTGTGAGTTATCTGGCCTGCTGCCTTTTATTTGCATTAGTTTGGCTGTTAAATTTGATCACTTCAGTGAAAAAAGAATCTCTTGAAGTTGCAACTCTGCCCAAAACTCAGAAGCTGCATAATGAAGTGTTTAAAAGTTACAGTGGTTCACAAATTGTGACAGCTAAGCTTTCTTCAGCATGTGTAGAAAATAAAAATTAGAAGCTCAAATATAGAATGGGCTGATGTACCCTGTTACCAACTTGGTACAGGTAACAATGTGAATTAGTCTTTTTGCAATGCTTTTATGGAGAAACATAACAAACAGAAATTTTTGTACTGCAATTTGGCTAAGTGTGTCTGAGCTAGAATTAAATTTGCACAGTATATATTTTCCCAGTTTGAAAAATTACACTTTTAAAAAGTCTGAATGGACTCAGCGGTATCATTTATTGACCCACCTGGAAGAGGTGACCTGTTGGGGTCTGTTGACTTTCCTGGAATAGCTGGAGGAGGCTGACAGGGGGACGATGACCTGCAGACCAAGACTTTCAGTGGAATATAATCTTTCTGTGTTGACTTTTGTGTGACATTAGAGGTGGTAGTGACATTCATTTACATACTTCTGTTAAGTAAGCAAACGGTTATTGTGTTGCCTTAGCCCTGTGCAGCACAGCCACGGGTATTTTGGGTATGTGCAAGGATATGAGAAGCATGACTACCATACCTTGGAGGGAGAAAGAGTGGAATGCTTATGAGGAAATATAAAAAACCCAGCTGTGTCTGGATCCCTCAAAACTTGAACAGGTGAAATTCCTTCCACCCAGACAACTGCATCTACTTCCAACAGCAGCCGAGGGAATTTAATCTTAAAGAAAAAAAAATGAAATAATGAAAACCTTGAAAGAAACCTGTGCCTGTGCAGCGTATGGTAGACATTTGATGTGACCCTTCGCTTGTTAACATTGCATGGGAGCTTTCTGAAGGAACCCTAGCGAACCAGAATTGTACCATTTTACAGTACAAGTCTACCCTGAAAAGGGTCTGGTTAACTTCAGCCTCGATTGTTTTGCTTCCTGAGTGTGCCCAAACTGGGCCAGCTGAATTTAATGACAGAGTAAGTTGTTATGACTTCATTGCTCTTGCTCTAAACCAGATAGAGCTATGCTTCGGAAATGTGAGCTGTTTTGGCCTTTGCTTTATAAACAGGAGCGTTCAGTAGATTCTAGCTGTAACAACTTTACTCTTGGGTAGGTGAGCCAGATATCATCCATCCTGATGACAGGATCAGTTCACAGAGCCAGTAGGATTTGCAGCACCTAAAAGGTGGGAACTGAGCACATTCCGCACACTGCGAGAAGATGCAGGTCCACAGCAGTTCCTCCTGTGGCCTCAGTTATGTTACAGGGAAACCTGTGCATGCAGGGAAGCAGAGAGCTGCAGGATGTGCCAGTCATCTCCAAGGATCAAGACCATGGTAAATAGAGAGCAGATCTGCCTTAGATACATCCACAGGGGGACAGGGTGTAGCTCTGTCTGCACAAGTGCTCCAGCCAGCTCAAGGTCTCTGTCAGCTAGACTTGAAGTGTGTCAGAGAGGTGGCACCAAAGTTGGTCATGCCCTTCCCATGAGGGGCAGCTCATTCAGGGCCAGCTCGGCTGGATGCAGGCAGTGGTGCTCTCTGAGCCTTGCACTGACATTTTCAGAGCATGGTTTCTCCCAGAACAAAATTGTACCTTAGCACTTGCTGATGTTTCAACCAGGCCTGCCTTCCTCTGCCTGTGTCCTGGGGATCTCTCCGGCTGCAAGCAATTGCCGTGCTGCAAATGAGAGAGGATGACCCTGAAGGCAGGCAAGCAGGAAGGCTTGCTGCTTGACTTGTTTCATACCCACTGGTGTCTTTCATCAACAGCAACAACAAAAGCCCTGTAGATTGTGCATTTGCATGAAAGTCCACATATTTCTATATATACCAGCACAGGTTGCCAGGACCCTGTACTTTCTCATTATAAAGTTTGCTGTAATGTTGAAAATTGCTCTAATTTTCCTCCAGATTTGTACCTTAAAAGAGCAGAAATGGTTCCTGCAGAGAGGGAAACCAGAAGGCTTGTCAGGGCTTTGCTGTCTGAGGCTCTGCTTTTTCACTCCTATCCCCAGGTGGGCAAGTCTCAGTTTTTCAGTGGGCCAAAGAGGTGGTGAAATTTTCACCTGCGCCAGAACTGAAGCCCTCAGCTCACCTCTGGACCTCTGCAGCTGCTGAAACCAGAGATTCAGATCTCACAGGCCCAGGAATTTCAGGAGTGTAACATCTGGATCCGAAATTAATCATCACAGTGGTTAATTCTCAAATTAACAGCCCTTCTCAAATTCAGAATTTTTTTATCTGATCTCAATCCAGTATACCTCTCACCACAGTGACTCACCAGCCAGAAAGCTGCTTAAAATGGCTGAGGAGCTAAAGGCTGAGAGCTGGGAGGTGATGAGGGGTGGCTTTCTGAACCACCGCCCAGCTATAAGGGACCAGGCTGTTGTTTGCAGTCCAGAACAAAGCCAGCCAAGAAGTTAACATCTCTGTCACCAGGAGAGTAGACTCATCCCTTTGACACACCCTTGAAACCAACTGGAGTCCATCAGACAGCCAACTTCTTGGTCCCAGGTGAGAGGGAGCAAACTTCTGTCATTACTTGTTACCAGGTTTGATGCCAAGCCGTAGAGTTCAACTCAACAGCCCAGCAAAGCTCTCAGCTGCAGAGCTACATATTCCACACCCAGCCTCAGCATTTCACGTATATCTTGCTGGGTAGGTTGTTTTCATTTCTCAGTATACGGATAATGCTACCCTCAATATCTTTGCTCATCCCTCACACATCACCGCTATATGCTCCTATGGCAAATAAGCACAAGTTGGTTCTGCAACTTCTGAATTAAATCTGCTTCCTGCCCTGTGCTGCATCGCAGCCTAGCGCTCTCCTGCATGACTGGGTGGCACAGCACATATTTTGGGATGCGCTTTTCCTATTAAAGGCAGATCTCTTTTCTCAATGGAAAATTCTAAGCTATTGCCACCAGTGACATCACGCCTTCTCCACTCCCACAGTCACAAAGGCGTATATTGATAGGCATGACATTTTCCTTTAATGCATTCATTGTTTCCAGTGTTTCATTTCAGTTGTTGTTGGAAGCCAGAAAAACAAGACAAAAGGCAAAGTATGTTAAGAAGGAGACCCGGCCTGCATGGAAATATGTTGTGAGAGAAAATCAGTGGCTCCAAGCGGTTTTCAGGGAATTTGCTTTCCACAGGACTTCTCCCAAGTAACTTATGATGACATTGTCACACAAGCCCCGTGAAACCACCACCCTCTTTACTGCAACTCATTGCAGTTCAGTGCTTGGGCTTTGGTCTACCGTGCAGGGATCTGGCACGGGCGTTTTAGAGCCTTTTTAAAAAGATTTGTGTCAGCCATATAGGAGGTCATATTTATGGGAGCTCCTGAAGCCCTGAATCCATGCCAGGTTTGCTTTGTGAGTTTCTTAGGACTAGGACATGACATCCTCAATGGGCATTTGTGCATTTTGGTCAGGGCACAGCATAGAAGAAGCCCTTTGCACCATGAACCTTTCTAAAGTGATAGCAGAGGTCAGAGTGGACTTTGGTTTTGCTTCTTACAATGTTGATCTAAGTCCCATACTGTTGTCCTGTCAGACAAATTTGGCAGGGGGGTTGGGTAGGGGTACTGGGTCTCCTAAACATGTTAATCATCAGAAAAGAGAGGGCTGATGAGTGCAGCTGATGGAGGTGAGCTTGTGGGATAGGCGTGCGGATCCTTGTAAGCCACAGCTCCTTCCACAATAAGGTAAATATTTTCCACACAGCAATAAGCACTTCCATAGAGGAATCTTCTGGAGATTTGTGGCCATCCTACTCTCCTCCCTACTTTGCTCTTTAGGTGATTCATTTCTTTTCCTGAGAATTACCCACAGCACTTCCAATGAACTGTTGTCCAGAACGATGTGTTAGTTTATAGATGGATAAAACATATTCATTAAATATTCCTTAAGAGTTGCTTTGTGTCTTAGGGAGTTTGTAGACATCCATATAGACCCCTCTTAAAAGTTAATTTGTCTGGCAGTCTGGACAAAACAATACTCCAAAGGTTAATGATCATGAAATGAATGGCTTGGTTAACCCCAGCTAAATGGTCATTTAAAAAAGGGAGCAGCTATCACTCTATTATGTGCTGTTGCTGTTAAACCTGAATGAACCTCCTACCTAAGTGAAGAAGAGCCCAGAAGAGAGGGGGCCGTAGGTCTTGTCTCTCAACAACCTCTGGCCTTGGTCTCACATAGTGCTTGAACTGCTTGACAGACTCCTGAGTTCGGCTGGCTTTTGCTCTCAGAGGAACCCTGTGGGTTTTTTTCACAAATCAAGACCCAGTTAGTCAAGATGTGGTGTGTAACACCATTAGGGCTTGCCAGTGCAAGCTCTGGTGAGTAAGGGAAGCTGCAGATTGTGGCTCTGCTCACCCAGGCTTGCCAGAAACCAAGAGCCACTGGAGGTGCTGAGAATATCACCAAAAGTCTTCTGGGCTTTGCTTTGCCCTCTTCTTTAAATGTGTATGGGGGGGTGGGAGGTGTGTGTGGTGGTGTCTCCTATTTTGTTTGGTTGGTTTGTTGATTGGTTAGCTAGTTTGGTTTTTCTTTTCCTTTTTGCAAAATGCATCTGAACCCCCCCTGGCCTGTTGCCTGTTCCCAGCTGAGGTGGAAGTAGGTGAGTGCCTTCTCGTGAACCTTCTGCAGACAGATCACCTATTGCTGTTGAGAACAGAGAGCAGGGGGAGGCCACTCCTGGCAGCAGCCAAAATCTCACTCTGTGCAATAGTGATTGGCAGAGGCTCTGTGATGCTTTTGCTCATTCCCAAAGGTTCTCTGTGCTAGGTGCAGATGAGCAAGTTGAGCAGTGGAGGGTGCCAGGGTCGGAGAGGGAGAGTGGGCAGGATGGAGCATGCATCCTTTATTGCAGGTGGTTGGTTAGATCCGACCCACTGCTCTGGGTCAGTTCCTGACCCTGAGAAACTTGCTCAGCTTTTTCTGGCCTGCATTGGTCCTACTGACAGATTTCCAAGTACCGAATATCCAGTGGCTCCCTGCATTCCTACAGAGACCAGGGTGGTGACAGCTGTGTTTGTGCCCCGCTGATATAATAGCATACTTCTTCAGAATTGTGTTTATAATTTTGATGCCTTTTCCCTCCCCCGCCAGACTGACTCAGAAGTTAAATCAAACTTGTGGTCACGTACAGTCCCCTGTGCCTTACACGGCCCATTTATTCAGTCTGAGATACTGCTGCAGAGGATGACTCGTTCCATTTTGCCTGCTGCCAACACTAAAGGGGACCAGTTAGCCTGTTACCTGATTGTGTGGGGTTTAGCAGATGGAGATAGCATAGTCTGGGTGGAGCAGATACTGGCATGTGACTGAGGTCAGGGGAAAATTTTATACTAGAAGATGGGAGAGAAAGCAGGGGCTCATGGCTGGCATGGGATGGGGAGAGGTGAGGACCTGGAAACAAGACGAGGTGAGGCTGGGCCAAGCAAAGGCCTTACTTAAAAAGGCCTTTGCAACTTGGCAGCAGCAATTCTACACACCTTTTTTTATTTTACTTCTTCCGTTTAATTGCTTTAAGCAAACAGAAGTGAACTAAAATGACCTTGCCTTTTGCCCCGGGTTTGGCTTGGGGAACTGGTCCCTCTCCAGCAAGTCTCTACGAAGATGACTTGTGTCTGTGTCTGCATGTGTGCTCCAGTGGATCCTGTTCATTGCTAAGCCCTGGAGAAGTCTATGGATGTATTAATCTTAAATCCTGGTGCTGGACAAGTCAGTTGTTCATGTGCATCATCAGCTGTGTGGTGTCCCCATGCATAACAGCTTGTCTGGAGTGGGGCTGCACGGGCAAGGGTTAGGGTAATGGTCAGGGAGAGTGGCTGGGGCTCTCATCCTGTCCTGCTGATGCATAGCAGGTTATAGGAGGCCCTATAACAGTCTTCAGCGTTAAACAAGCAGCTTCTTGGGGAGAAGTTGCATAGCTCCTCAGGTTACCTGTCCCATCTCCTGTTCTGGAGCATCTGGCCACAGGAAAGGGCTCCAGGATCTGCAAACGCAAGTCACGTCTCAGATCTGCATCTCCAGGGCCTAAGAGCTGCACCTTGACTGAGACCAAAGATTTTTGAATCTTGGCCAAGAGGAACTAGATAATAACCCTAGAAAAGCTGGCACGGCGATTTCTGCTTCAGTTGCAGGTCCCGTGTGGAAGGCTACTTGACAGCTCAGGATCCTGCTTGTTGAGGCTGCTGCTGAGCAGACCCAGGTGACACTAGTCAGGGCTGGGAGCTTCTCCCTTCTGTCCATGTTATTCCAGGCTATAAGCACTGGGAGAGACCCTCCTCACATCCACAGTGACTGTCAGCAGCTGGAGAAGACTGGCCAGGGGAGCTGGCAAGCATCCCTGGAGCCCCAGGGGTTTAAATGAAACACATCCAGACCTCTGAATTGACAGCTCGTTTCTCCTCCTGGTTCCTTTCATCTTGAGGAAGGGAAACCAATTTCCTTTGCAAAGTAATCTGAGCTCCAGGAGTTTAAAATGCTATTTAAAGAGCCAGGCAATGCTGTTGTACCAGGAGCTTACAGGCTGGAGAAAGCTCTCCTCCTCACTGTGTAAAAACTAGGCTAATGATGGTTTTCTGCCTCACACAGGCTGGTGAGAATTAATTAATTTGATAAGCAGTTTGAAACACAGCCACAACATAGGCGTTAATTTTTATTTTTTAATATTCCATATTCAAAACACAAGACTAATTACTTATGTGCATGGCAAAGGGTGCATTTTCTATGCTATTAATTCAGTCTTAATGATTTAGGTAGTACCTTAAAAAAAAAAAAAAGCATTGCTCGAGAAAAAAACTGTGTGCAGGGCTCTCTTAAGTGTGATCTTTATTATGCTATTTCCAACTCATCTCATGCTGAGCTTGTCATGACTAAACATCTGGGTTTTTCCTGTGCCACCTAATGCCTCCTGAATTGCCAACTTCCTACCAGGAGGAAGAGGCTCAGGAGAAGTGTGTGGAGGTGGAGAGGTGGGAAGGAACCACATTTGTTACCTGTAGTTACATTGTCAGGGACAAGAAGGCAGAAAGTGCAAGGCAAAGTCTTGTGCTTGCCATGGAGTGGGCTGTGGAGCTCATGTAGGTCTCTGATCTTGGGATGGAGAGGTCTTACATATACAATAATAGGGATTCAGGGACATGTGCTCATCAGAGGGCTCTAGGTAAATCTCTGGTTATCACAGAATCTTTGCTAATGCTTTATCCCACCTGCAGTTAGACCCTGTTTCCAAAGCTCTAATGAATTATTAGTTCACAAACAAAATAGTGGGATCTTGCAAATGTCTTTGACCATTTTCCAATTGATTCAGATCATAGATGGGCTATATCATTTCTCTGTGTACTTCTCTGTGTCTTTTCTTTCTTAGGGAAGAATTGTACATGCTATGAGGTAGCAATTGTCTTTTCCTACATGCTTGTATAGTAATTAATTTAGAGTGGCCTGGATTTGAGTGGAGTCCTGGTAGTGAATACCTTCCACTCTAGAGAAAAAAACCACAAAATTTTAAGAACCTCAGAAATTAAACTGAAATATAAAAATAGTCGTTGGAGTATTTTCTCCCTGCCAAATCTGATAAAGTTGGAGGGAGAACTGGAAACCTTCTATACTATGGAGCATAGCGTCTAGATATGGAGAAATTGTAGCTATAGGGACATAGGGATATCCACCCTAATGTATACAGGAGATGTGAAAGAAGTTCGCTGCTCCAGTTTATCTAGGAGTTACAGTAAACTCTGACACTTCGCAGTGCTTCAATCACATGCACAGCAAGGACTTTAACTAAAGTTAATAGATAGGAGTGCAAAGAATCCCGTTTGCTCCTCTCAGCATTAAAGGGGCCCAAACTGGAGCTCAGGGAATCAGTCACCAAGCTTAAGGAGGCTAAAATTTAAGTGCATTAAAAGTAAAATGGCCTCAGCTTGGGTGATTTTTTGAAGAGAAATAGGTCCCTGTGAAGAAAACTTGGTAATGCACGAAGTTCAGTTTGTCTTTGCTACAAGAGCAAAAGAGACGCCTGAAGGGTGATTCAAAATGATAAACCGAAACTGGAGGGGTGCCCATTATGATAGTCTGGACTCAGCTTAGATATAGATAAAGAAAGAAAGTAAGTTAATTTTTAACTTTAACTAAGATTTTTGCACGTTAAAAGATGTGTTGTGGTTCCCTGTGATGCAGCATAATGAGAAACAGAAATACATTTAATGATTGCACATTTGTCTCGAAATGTGTGAATCTGAGGTTTCTGCATTGACTGTTTGTCACTGGATTTATGTCTGTTTCATCCACACTTGCCACTGTTTTTCTGAGAATTACTGTTTGCCTTCAGATAAATTCATATTAATATTGGCTCTCCTTTAGCTATCCACATGTTAATTGAGGGAAACAAAAGGCTGATTTTCTCCACTCTGGATGAAAGTGCCCCTGTGACAATGGTATCCATTTCACGCATGCCCCTCTAGCTGATGTCTCCCATACGCTCAAGGGGACAATCACTGCCCAGTGACCCTGTGAGATCCTCTCTCAGGAGAGAGGATCAGTGCCTGATTTAGGATGGAGAATTTCCTTCCAAGGGACATACAGTGGCAGCCAGTCACCCACAGTGTCCCTCAGGGCTTGGTTTTGGGGCCAGTCTTGTTTAATATTTTTATCAATGATCTGGATGAGGGGATTGAGTACATCCTCAGTAAGTTTGCAGACAGCACCAAGGTAAGTGGGAGTGTTGACCTGTTTGAGGGTAGAAAGGCTTTGCAGAGAGATCTGGACAGGCTGGATCGATGGGCTGAAGCCAATGGGATGAGGTTCAATAAGGCCAAGTGCTGGGTCCTGCACTTGGGTCACAACAATGGTGGTTGGCCTAGATGATCTTAAAGGTCCCTTCTAACCTAGCCAATTCTATGGTTCTATGATTCTATGTTAGACTCTTCTGTCTTAAGGGGTGATGTGCATTTTCTTCCTTGAAACTATATTTTCCTTTTAACCCGGACTCATGAATTTTGCAAATTTCATTTTTTGCCTTGTATGCATATTGTAAGCTGGAAAAGAAATCTTTAAATGGTTTGAAGCTGCTGCTGACAGTAAGGTAACTAAAGCTGACAGTGGGCTTATGAATGCAGAGAGCTGTAAATCACTTAAATGTATTGCCCATAGCTTCCTGGTGCCTGCTTTCCTTGGGAGCAAAGCCCTGCTGGGATGAATGTCATCTCAGTGCGTAAGCTCCTGGGTTTGAGGCTCCTTCTGTTCACAGGAGAATTGGGGCTCGCCTCTGCCGAGGCAAAAGGGATCGTAAGGGCTGCTACAGGGACACCAGCCCCCTGACTTCATTGTAGACTTTCCTTCTTGCAGCCTCAGGATCTTGTACTTCCTCCATCCCACAAAATACCTGGCACTTTATTTCATGTGTGCAAGGCATCATCATCAAGTGCTGCTTCTTAAATAGACAAATTGGTAGGAAAAGGGTCTCTGAGTTACTGGGGCCCTGTATTTCTGTGTGTTCCCAGGTAGTTTGAGATGAAGCCCACCAAGCAGAAGAGAAAAACTCTTTATTTCATTGTGGAACTGTCTGGAAGATAATTTTATTGCATAAATTATGCTAGTTATTAAGTAAAATTTCCATTCCCTTCCTAATACATGCAGATCAGCATTTGATAGTTTAAAACACAAAGCAAGCAGACACCACAAGGTAAGAACACAAAACAATTTCAGAAAATCTCAAAGCAGTCATTTTTTGAAGATATCTGCCCATGCAATCATCGCGACTTCTGCTGAACCACCAAAGTGCCAGCAGTCACCTGGAGCAAGGGGTAGCCGTGGTGGCTGTCATGGAGAAGGAGCCATTACTACTCACAGTGGTGTTGAACTCGGAGCAGTGTGGTGGCACCACTCCCTTCGCACCACAGGTACTTAACCCTGCTGTGCTTTTCTGTAGACCCAGTCCCACCCAGCTCCAAAAGCTGCCAGCAGATCTGGATACCTTTGTGAACACAGCTTTTTTCTTTTTTATTGCCTTTTTTTTTTTTTTTTTTTTAACCCAGGCGTGTTATACAATTACAATGTGTATTTATTTCTACTCTCGTTACTTCCTCTTGAAATTATGCAAGCTGTTTAAATCTCTCTGGCATTTTCATGGAAGGGTGGATTCTGTGGGGTGTGTGGGTGTGTGTAGCAGCTACATGATTTCCTACCACTGATTTCCCCTGGGGAAAGGGGACCAAACACGGGCACCATCTGCACGTCCTGGGAGGCTTAAGAACTTGGCACCCTGAAAGTCAGCTAAATGGAATCCAGCACCCCAATGGCTGGGCCAGGGGATCTCAAAAGGGAGCTAATTAGTCTTCATCTTTTTGAACTAAATAACCAGGCCTGCTTGACAGTGATTGTGACAGATTTCTGTCCTTTGGGAGCTGGGCATGGGAACAGATGAGGCACACGAGCCAGCAGATAAAAGAAACACCTATCCTGGGTCAGTGCTTGCTTTTTATGTCTGTACCAAAAGCCTGATTTCTTCCGCAAACACTCATTTCACAAAACATTGCAAACATTGCACTAAGAAACCCTGAAAAAAAAAAAACCACCCACAAAAAAACCCCAAAACCAAGCAAACAAAAAAAAAAACCACAACAAAAATAAATGTATGTAGAACTTGCACCTTCTGCAAAGTGACCCTGCCTGGTCAGTGACGGGTGAGGTGGGGAAATGAGGTGCTGCTCAGGGGCAAGAGGTGAGGGCAGGTGGGCAGGCATCTCTCCTGCTTTGCCTCCTCAGTGGTAAAGTTGCGTCAGCCCCTGGACCGTCTGCTTGAAGCCTGTCTCTGCATGGCTCACTGGAGAAAACTGTCCCTTCCTGCCTGCTAGCTGGCCTCCCGTCTCCAGATCTCAAATGAAGGAATAATAAAGGGGTGGGGGGGAATCTCATTAAAAGTACACTGATCGTATTTGTATGAGATCCCAGCTCTTCTAGCACTGAAGTTCTTGAGGAAATTGAAGTGTAGCTTGCTTACGCTAACCCCCTGCAAAAAAAGCTACCAAATGTGGGCTCTTATCCCTGCACAGCCAGCTAAGCACATATGACAGAGGGAAGCTGGACCTGATGCACCCACGTTGTGGCTGGGCATGGGGACAGTGCCTGCGTGGGGAGCAGAGCGCAATTTGGGGAGCTCCCTCGGCACTGAGCCCAGACCCACGACCCCTTGAGGTTTCCATCAGCTCCATCAGGCTGTTGGGAGCTCTGGTCTGCTGGAAATGAAGTTTTTGGCATGGAGAGGGCTGGGAAGGGGTGGGTCAAGACACTTCCGAGCACCCCTCCCATCCACCCACTTTTCTCTCCTCTCATGGCTGTGTAGATGAAAATGAGACAACTGCTGGTGTTGCGTTATTTTTCTCCCCCAAAGTGCCTGTGCTGATGAGTCTTGAAATATTTGCATCTTTTGGGCATAGCAGTGTATTTGCAGCATAAGCAATTCAGGTGGATGGGGACCACTGAAGTAAGTTTACATCCATGACATATTTCAGCCTTCATCTTCTCTTTCCTGCTCTGTTACTTTCCTCTTCCCCTAGAAATTCAGCTGCTGCCTTCAAAGTTTGTTATAACATTATGCAGCACAAATAAATACAACTAAATGGGGGCAAAACAGAAAATTAAAAATCCTGAGTAGTTTAAAGAAGCAGCCTGGCAAACTTTCGATGGAGTTATGGATTTCCTTGACAGTGTGCCACTGGTCTGCACAACCAGAGAGATCCCTTCAGTCTCCTTGACTGAGGAGAAGAGGTCGATCCTCCTCCCTGCCTAAGTCCTCTCCACAAAGTTCTCCAGGGCATCCAAAGGTCCCAGCCACGACTGCTGCTGCACTTCCTTCTGCTGACTGACAAACTCTTTTCTGTATTTTTGTCAGGCCATGTTTAGAGAGTAGAGGAGGGAGCAGAGTGTCTCTCCCAGTGTTCTGATCTGGCAGGCTGATGGGGAAAGAAGGGAAATTGCCTCTGCTCTATTGCTATTAACACTTTCCCCCTCGGAGTGCTTTTGGCAGCCTGTTCCTCCTAACCATCACCTCCAGCTTTTAGTTATATATCATGGTTATCCATAAAATATTTTAATATTCTAGGCTGGGTTGCATTTGTAGAGTAAATACCCACCACCCTAGAACACACAACACTTACTGATGCATTGCGCAATTTTTGGTACAAGCATTTTCAATTTGGTCTTCCCACACACTACACAGTTTTAAAACATGTAAAATGGAAGAGAAAGTACTTTAAGCTCTGTGTGTGCATGTGTGTGTGTGCAAACACAGTGTGAAACAAAGGATGCTTTAAATAACACAGAGCATGTTGTACCTCCATAAGGACCAGGCCCCCAGAACTCCAAGAGCTTTAAACCACCAGCGTGGAGGTGGTGGGGTGCCCAGGGACTTCCAGTGTGCTGCTGGTATGGTCATTTGGGGCACAGGCAGGGGCACAGTATTGTCACTATTCTCCAGATGCCCGGGACAGAGGAAGAGGCATGGCAGGCTGGGACCAAAGGTACGTGAGGAAATGAGCTGTGCCTATAAAAGGTCAATGAAGACAACAGCAGGTCCCATCTGACTCGCTCGATTGCATCATGCACTGTAGACATGTAAAGCTCCTGCACCTGAGTGCAGACCTCTCAAATTCCTGCCATCCCTTGTACAGCTGTGAGGAGTTTCTCCAAGGCTGGGAAGGCAGGGTCCTTGGCTTCAGTGGGCTCACCATCTGGAAATCCTCCTCTCTGCCTCCACAGAATGTATTTCTTACTTAAGCCAATTTAACCAGGTTGCCTTCAGGTCTATCAGGCTGCTCTCCCGTGCTTGGCTGCCATGATGCCTGTTGTGGGGAAGGGTCCCCACCTGCCTGGCATCGAGCATGGGTCCCTGGATGATTGCTGTTGGAAGGTAATAGGGATGGAAGCTCATGCTGGTAGTTCCCAGCCCACCTGGACATGGCTCTATTTATGTCTTGATCTTTAATGGTTAATTGTTGCACTTTAGATGCAGCCTCCTGATGAGTAAGTTTAGCCTCCTGAGACTGAATGAGTAAGGGTAAAAAGGAATTGAAACTTAGAGAAACTGAGTGTCTCTCATGCCCACATGTACATCTCTACTATCAGACCTAGGATATTTCTGAAGGCCCCAAGTCCATACACCATGCTAAGGCCAGCAAGGAGCATATTGGCTACTCTAAGAGTCTAAGAGCAACTTTCCAGTGTGCAAGTCCTTGGCCAGGGGGATGGGGAAGGCACCACGTGGTCCCTTCAAGGCTGAGCAGATCCACTACCACTGATCAGCTGGGGACAAGGCAGGGTGACACTCAGGTCTCATTAGGCTGGTGTTAACTTTTATTCAGCTCATATATTTAGAGAGGGAACTCCGTGCAGCAGCCATCATTACCTGGTGTAGGGCCTCACTAGATATAAGGAAGAAATTTTTTTATGGTGGGGGTGGTGGAACACTGGAAGTGGTTGCCCAGAGGTGTGGTAGATGCCCCATCCCTGGAAACATCCAAGGTCAGGTTGTTTGGGGGCCCTGAGCAACCTGATCTAGTTGAAGATGTCCCTGCTTATTGCAGGGGCATTTAACTAAGTGACCTTTAAAGGTCCCTTCCAACCCAAACTATTCTGTGATTCTGTGACTGGGCTTCCACTTGGGATTCCCCAGCCTCATCCTGCAAGACAGAGCTCCCTCCTCTGAGGAGAGAGCAAACCTTGGTCCTGTATGGTCTGTGTTCAGCTCCATAATGAAACAGCTACTCCAGACAATGTACAAAGTTGCTGAAAACAGGCAAATGCCTATTTTTTTTTGCAGGGAAGCAGAGGCTGCTGCTCCTTTCTTTGAGAAGACCTGCAAAACAGAGAGTAGGAAGGAGCAGGACTATTACCTGGCAGATATGCTGTTGGGAATTTGAGCTGCTGATGGAGAGTCTTGAAGAAGACACGTTCAGCTCTAGGACACATCTGAGTTAATAGCAAAGAGGGAAAATGATTGATTGAGCAAAGAGGAGTAGACTTAAAACATAGAAAACAGCTGTGGCTTTGGTCATAGGCCCATAAGACAGAAAACATGGATTTAGGGATTATAGGAGAAACCAATAGCTTAAAAATGATAACGTGTCATGAAATAATTCCATAAATTCCCAGTCCCAATCTCTCAAGTTTTGAGCTTGATTTAATTATCACAGTTTAGCTTAAACTGGGAGGAGGGGGTTTTCTTTGCACTGTGGTTTGTTCCAAAGTACTTTGGAAAACAGTTATGTTACATTTTCAAGCTTCTCTGGTCTATAAAGAATTCCAAAATGTTTGAAGATGAACACATAGGAAGGGTTTGAGAAGAAAGCTTGTCTTGTTTTAAGGGAAATTTTTAGTATAGCTAAAAACATGGGAGCTAAGAAGTTTGGCCACTTTCAAAATTTTCTCCTTGCTAAAAATAGCATCCTTGGTATGCAAGCTTGGGCCACCACTTGAGAACTGAATCCAACACTTCCAAGTGGTCTTAGCTGTTTTTCTCATTTTTTAGGTCTTTTAAATTTTTTTTAATGTGCTAGCAAATGCCAACATACAGGCATAATTTTACTACGATGAGCCAAATATATTCAATATCACATGTATTAAGCCCTTATACAAAATACACTGCCTTGATATTCTCATCTTTTATTTGGGTACTACTTGGCATTCTGATGGATTCAGTGTATATCTGTACCTCCTTTCTCTTTCAGTTAGAAGCAAATATCATTTCACAGGACCAAGGTGGAGTTATTCTGCTATTTGTGAGGATGTCAGTCAGAAACCTCTTACAATATTTTTAATGTGTGTTATTTTTACAAAAATTGTTTTACTATTCTGTAAAATCTCTAAGGCTTAAAGCAAACCTATTCTAAAGCAAACCTATTCAAAAGCAAAGAGGAAAAAATAAGTGACCAAAAGAAGGCCGAAATGTTCATAAAGTCACATATCCCCAGAGTGGGTGCTTTAGCTGGCATACCAAGTGCCACAGAGCTTTCAATAAAAGCCCGAGGTCTGGCTGTGTGGCTGCTAACAAATTAAAAAGTGCAAAGCCATGTTTTCAACTAGGGATAGTTTTACCTTTAATTGAAATAAGCAAAAGAGGAAAACTGTGAACCTGGACATGCAGATCATGAGCTGGGAGCAGGATAAGCAGCCTGCATCATGAATTTTCCAGCACTAGGGGTCTAGTCACCCTCCTCCTCCTGATGGAAGGACAGAGATGAAAGTCCTTGCAGAGGGTGCCTTGGTGGTGGAGCACGTCTCAGTGCCCAGAGAAGCCCTCTGGAGAAGTCTAGCATCTTCCTGGTTGCAGGAGGTGCCCTAGATGAGGGGGCATATTAGCTAGCTGACCCAAAACTGGGAGTGGGAGGTAAATTTCTTTGAAGATCTTTTTGCCTTGGAAAGAGATAAGAAAGCCATCTGATGCCATACTTTCTCTTCCTTCTTGAATCCGGCTTGGCCCCAGGGAAGCCAGGAGGGCTCAGGGAGCCAGTGGGGCAAACACGCTTCACATTGGCAAGTCCTCTGCATTGTGGGCTGTGCCCTGCTCAGGCGTCCCAAGCCCTCTGCAAGTGGCTGTGCAACTGCAAGGCATTGTCACCTTCTTGCTGGAGTCACAGTCGCGGGAAGGAAGCATTTAAGCTGCTGCCTGCTGTGGGGGCAGCTTTTTTTATTATCGATGAATAACAAATTAAATCTAGCTGGTGGGTTGCCAGTAATGCATGATGGCAGGCTGAAACTCAGAGGGAACTTTGCAGGAGTTTTCCAGAAGGGCTGCCTGTGCTGCTGACGGGTAGCTGAGTTTTATTCATTAGCTGCATTTTTTAATCAACTTGGGTCTAACCAGATTAACATTGACTTCAGAACAGGTGAGCAAGGACTGGGGAAACAACAACATCAGCGAAAAATGAAACAACACGGTTTATTACACATTGATAAAAGACACGGCTTTGCTGCTTACCTAAAATTAAGTGAAGCTGATGAGTTGTTACCAGTGGTGTTATAAATGGTGAAATTAAAACATGAAAAGCTTTAGGGTTTGGGCAAAGACTGCTGCTGAAGTCAGCAACGTGGTGGAGCACAGGAGTGTGACAGATGACCTCCCCGTTCCTGCAGGTAAAGGCAGGGGGATGTTATGTGCCCCACATGAAAGGGCTGGGACTCAGAACAAGTGGCTTTTATTCCCACTTCTCTGCTTAATGTGCTCCATACTCCTGGACCATGTCAACAAACTTATTTCTTCACTTTCCAATCAATGGGCTTGACTCCATGGAGTGTGACTAGACAAAGTGGCTGAAAAATGTTATCTACCTGTAAGGTGCTCATTTATTTTTTTTGAAGATAATATAAGTAGCTGGGGGAACTGGGTGCCTGGAGAGCTGAGAAATGATGACAAAATTAATGGAGAGCCAAATACGAGCAAACACCAATTACTACCACTGGGAGTGTAGGTATGATGTTTCTGGGAGGGGAGCTATGGGTGTTTCCAGAAATTCTCACTAGAAGTAAATGTTTTTATGGCAAACCCATATTTCCGAGTGAAAACAAAAATGCAAAAATAAATTTCCATACTTCTGTTGAATATGAAGAAAGCTGAAGGCTCCTGTGTGGGAGGCAAGCAGAAACCTGAGTACTATTTAGGTCAGGCTGTAAATCCACTGAAGCCAGAGGTTATTCACAGGAATTACAGGGCTAACAGCACTGATCCTGTTGTAAAATTGAACTTTAGCTTTTACTCATTTCTCAGCAACTGTTCCGGGTACTGGCCATTTCTCAACATCCTCAAGTACTTTGCCTTGGAATAGAAACCTGGAGGTCATTTCCATGTGATCAGATATTTATCCTGAGACTTTTCAATTATTAATATGCTTTTAAACCCCTACCTATATGATTGAACATGAAAATACAAATACCTAACTAATTATATCCTTGAAATGTGGTTCTCTTTTTCCCCAACTATTTTAGGGACATTTTTCCCCAAAGCAAAACTCTTGTATTTTGGCATTCTCTGACAGCCCTATCAATCCTTCCAGTTGCCTCTGCAAGCGAAGGAGTGCTCAGGCCCTTGGATGTGCACTGACCAAAAGCGGATCCCCCAGCGTAAAATTTCTCCTACGAATGAGTCACTGAGTAGCAAGCTCAGCCTGTTTATTTTCCCTGCCCTGCACGATAAGGGATGACGTGTACTGCAGATCTCAAAGCCTCTAATGCAATTTAAACCTGCTTGCAATGAAGAGCAGAGAATAATATCAAACTTCATTTCAGCGCAGTAAAGGGAGAAGGTGCCATCTGTTCTTTATCTTGCCGTTAATGAATACGCAGAAGAGACAGACCCACTCGCCACCTGAGTGGCGGGGTGGCCAGTGCACCACAGTAAGAGCAATCCCCAAAGGGACATTCTTGCAGGGTGGCAACCACCAGCGCATCAGGTAGAGACACGACCCTGACCTGGCCCCCAGGAAAGGGAATCACTGTCAGTCAGACCCTCAGTTAGGTCCTGCATTCGCCTCAACGTCAGGAGGCAGCTTTAAACCAGGAAAGGGTTGGGGGGAGGGTGTCCCATTTCTGCAGCCAGAGCCTCCCAGAAGGAACCAAAATGCTGCGAACATGGAGAGGAGCTGGAGACGGCTCAGCTATGGCCAAGCACTATATACAAGCAATTGGTGCCAGAAAAAGACCTCTTCCACTCCTCACGGTAAGCAGCAGGCTCTTAATCATTTGCAGTTAACTCAGAGTAGCTGTGGAACTGCATGGCAGAAGCTTCAGCGTGTTATGTCAACAGGAAACAAAGGAGATGTACATACATCTTTGTGCATGTGTAGGCAAGGGAGGAATGGCTGGCAAGTGGTGCTGAGCTGCAGAAATACCTTTATGATTCGAGGAGCAAAGTCTGTGATAAGATCGTGTTATAACCAGGGTTTGGACTGAGACCTTCTGGGAGAGATTATAGGAAGGTGTAGAATTAATGCATGACAAAGAATGAAAGCTTGTCAAGAAAGAGAGGTAAATCACGCAAGGAGGAGGACAGTGCCTTGATAGAAGGGACAAAGTAAAAAATTAAGATACTGCAGGTAAAGGCTTGACGCACGGGGTCATGTGAAGTTCAAAGTCAGACTCCAGCAAAGAATGGAGGCACAGTCTGTGACAGCCAGCATACACTAACCCCCCAGTAGGTAAAGATTGTGCAAAATTACAATGCATTACATTGCTGTGCAGAAGAATTTGTGAGAATCAGTGGACTATGCTTAGCCCAGACAGAGAGAAGGACAAGAATGCTCCTACCTCAAGCAAATCTTAGAGAGAAACAAAACCAGGGCAGGCTGACGGGACCGAACCAGTCATCAGAAGGAAGGGGAGTATCTGTAGATCCCAAGCTGGACACACACAAGAATGGTGCAGATGAACTGTGGTGGGTGAAGAAATACAATTTTCAGCAACTGCAGGCAGAAATGCTGTCATGTCTCTGGTCCCATCAAAACGATGTGTTCATGCTGGGCCATAGCAATGAAAGGGTCCTCCAGAGATCACAGGGATATCCTCCAGGTAACACAGATGCTCTGAATCCAAGGAAGAGGTGGGAAAGCTCATGTCGTGGGGCTTTGCAGGGCCTCCTGGTACACAGTGCTGACCAACAGGAGTTCAGAACACGAAGCACAGTCCCTGGTTCTGGTTATTTTCTGAACCATGGGTTCTAACACTTTTCCTTCTGGATATCAAACCCTGGGCTCTTGCTTCAGAAAGAGTATTGTCCCCCAGGATATCTGGACAGTGTCTTCATACTGTAATTGCACCTCCAAAGAAAATGGAAGAGGGTCACCTCTGAGCAGTCCACTATCACCCCTTACAGCAGCAGACCTGTCCTTTCCCTTCCAGCAACCTCAGGGTGCCATAGTGGCAGCACCCTCTGCCCCCCACCCCTGCCTCTTCCCTCCCTGTCTTTAAGGCAGCTGCATTGTTCTTACTGGTCTGACATGAGCAGTTTCAAATGATCAGAACTTTAGGCTGTTTTCTCCTAATTTTTCCCCAAAAACAGCTTCCCAGGGATTTTCTTTCTTATTTTTTTTTTTAATTTCTTTTGGCCTGACCATTTGTTTACTAGAATGCTTGCTCTAAAAATATACGGCTCCTTAATTTATTGGCCCACTAGAGAAAACTGCATCATGTCTGAAATGCTTTAATAAGGATCCAAGGCGAGAGACGATCCCATAAATGATAATTAAGAGTGTCAGAAAGACATTCCCAGATCCCCCACCCTCTTCAGATGTCAGTATGCCACAATAACCAAGCAGAAGCAGGAAGTGGGTGTTGAAAGCACACGTGATGCTCTTGATAGCTAGCCACCTGCAGCGGCTGCTCCCTGTCCTCCTGGACACAGGTAGGACTTCTTATCACAACAGTGCTCTCAACCTTTCTGGTGACTAATACATAATGAGTTAGAGCACCAGTGGAATCAACAGCACATGCTATTTTTTTAATAGGCTTTTCCTAGCTACCCTTGGTCATCACTGCATGTTGGTTGAAGATGAAAAATTGATGGTTTCTGGGCAGTGGAGGCCCAGTTATGTCATAAGCCAACACAGCAAAGAACCAGGTCATCGTTGGCAAGACAGGCCTGTTTGAGTACCTAGGCTGTGGGAGAACAGATGAGGTTTTAGGTGAAGGTCCCATGCCTGCCTGCAGCATGGGCTCCACCTTGAGGCTTGTCCATATGCCAAGGGGGAGGGATTTCTAATGGTGCTTCTGTACACATGGAAAATCCCTGCTTTACTCCCAGTTCCTCTGCTGTCAAGGCCACAGTCTTCATAGAAGCTGCATGTGATGTTGGGGCTTTTTTAGGACTACATACCTCTTTTACACAAGACTTTACCCATAGAGTTCTCTGTAGCACATTGCATACCTCCAAGTGTCAATATTTAATGTTGACCAGCGCAAACCTCAAAAAACTAACACCAGAAATGACAGATACACCCATAGCTGCAAGTCTGTGTGTCCTCATGTCCCAAGAGAGAGAAGCACCCTGCTCTAAGGTCTGCCCTTTTACTTGGTGGGAAGCAGGGGTTGCTCCCGGAAGGAAGCCAAGACCGTCTGGCTGAGGTGCGATGGAGGCCTCTCACAAAGACACTCAAGCTCCTCTCAGAGGGTGGAAAAATGTTAAAGGTGGCTGGGAGGTTGGGGACTAGGCTTCTCTGAGGATTACCAGTGGAACTCCTCCCAGAGCCTAAGCCAGGACCCCTCTGGTCTATCTACATTGCAGGTAGAGAAGAGTATTTTTCCACCACAGCTCACTCTGGTAGAGCAGCCTTGTATAGCCCAGCTCCACATGTGCCTATGCAGGACCCAGGCTCCCAGGCACTGGCTGTCTCAACCTCCACTGAGGGTCAGGACACCTTCCCCAGACTCATCCCTTCTGAGCCCTCTGGGTGATAAAGTCTCCACTGAAGTCCCTCCATATATCTTCATCTCTGCTTTTTGGGCTGAAAATCCAGCCATTACTTAATATTTATAATCCATTTGGGCTAGGTGGTATTACACACTGTATTAAAATATGCATAATATTTTGTATCAAATCTAATGTTGAGTACAGCCAAATGCAGCAAGTAATGTCAGCAGCTTCACCTTCGTCCACCTGCCATTACATGCTGCTGGTGAGGAAAACCACTGGATTTTAGTTTATGCAGTAAAAACTTTAAAGCATTACTCCTTTTCAAGTGTTTCTGTTGTTGACCAGGATCGAAAACCTGTGGGAAAAGCACAGGCAGAGCCCACAGCACTGGTGGTGACCGAAGCCCATCTCAATCACTCACTTCTGACAATCCATACCAAAGGTGCCACATTTTATCAAACACAGAGGAAGATGCGGTCTCTGCTCGCTTCTCCTCAGGCACCCCAAACCATCATCACAGTGTGATTAGGACACTCAGAATCGCAGGATGGGAGCTAAATGTTAAGACTGTCGATGGAATTGCTAATGAGGACCTGAAGATGACATGGTGAATGATAGCAGATCACTAATTGCTTTTTCCCCGTAGTGACTTAGCAATTAGAAATGGAAGAAGAAAACCAGGATGAAACTTGAGAGCTGTGCTGTTTAGAGTACCTGCTTCTGTTTATTTTTAACCCTCTCTTTTATCTTGCTAATCCCTTCTACGATGTTTTCGCTCCCTCACTCTGTGCAGTGCTGCATTATATTTACAATGCCCTGTCATTCGCATCATGTCTGCAAGCTGTCTTCTTCAGGCATGAGCCTATTTAGACAAGTTGTCAGGCTGAATGGGAAAAATCTTAAATCAATGTATTTCAGCATGCAATCATATATAGGCTAATTTATCTACTGCCCTGTTCAGCCTGCCAGCTTAAAATGAGGTCTTTCAGGCATGGTGACTCTGAAAGTCTCCTGATTAACAGAGCAATTTTTATTGGTAGGGCGACAATGCGATTGTTTTATGGTAATCGTTATCATTTGGACCTGTGTATATGCAAATGGGGGAGATTAAAGTAAAGAAAATATAAAGATGATGAATATGCAGCACACAGCCAAGATGGCAAAGGGATAGAAACATTTGCCATATTCATGTTCTCTGCTGCAGCCACGGTGGAGAAGAGCCAGCTGCCTCTCCAGGCGCAGGGAGGTCCCCATCCCATGGCAGCAGCCAGAGGAGCACTCTCTGCAGGTGACAAAACCCTGTCCACTCAGTCCTGTGTTTCCCTTACCCCAGCCCCCTGCCCCACCACTGAGCAAGGTGGCTGCCTCTCCTCCCCTCCCCAGAAAAGGGCTTTGGGGATGCAAGCAGATAAACAGGCAAGAAGGATAAAAGAGTAGTACAGTCACGTCAGCGCAAGAAAGACTTCTGGAGATGCCCCCACTAGTCCTAAGGGTACAACCCCTTTTGGGGTGGGTTCAAATGTATTTTCAACTGTTCTTTTCCTGGCTTTCCTGTTAATTACTTCCTATCACTTTTACTTCTCTCACTTTTAAGTGAATTTTGGATTTGTGGAATACATTGCCTCTACAGGCATGGAGCTTTCTAGCCCTCATGGGCACAAAACCATGCAGCAAGACAACCCCATTGGTAAATCTAATCCTAGGAAGAACCACCTCTATAAATAAAAAATACTCCAGACTCTACCCCTTCAGCTCTGCTGCCCCTGAAATCAAAAGCAAAACCCCAGGGGCTTCCCTGGGCAAGGTCTGGACCCTAAGTGCCAAGGCTTTCTCACCGAAACCACTAGCAGGCCAGGAGCATGCAGATCACTCACCAAGCCTAGATCTGCCTGCTAAGAGCTGGACTGAGATCAGCAACTCACTTTAGATAAAGCACCGCGGCGCATGAGATCATACCCCTTTTTTTCCCCCTTTTTTACATTACGTTATGGAGGCTTAGAGGAAGGAGAAAAGGACAGCACATTTTGTCTCTATTAAAAACAAGTCAGGCTTTTTCTGCTTTGCAATATATTTTGGTATCCATCCGGGAGAGTGGGTCTGGCTGTTCCTTGCAGTCACAGCTGTGCAGCCCGAGCCACTGCAGCCTCCCTTTTGTTCTGTCTGCTGTAAGTGAGAAGACCAGTGTAGCCCCTTCGTTCTTCTTAATGTGCCACAGTGCTCAGCTATTTATTCTTGCCTTGCAAGCCTTAGCTACTCCTTCTCACAGCATCTCGGAACTACCCATAGCTGCTATTTGCCTGCTCCACCTCTTTCAGGAGAGCTGCTAGATTATGGACTGACTCTGCCTCATCCAAAGCCCCCGAAGCAGGGTGATGCCTGGCAAGATGCTGAGCACCCCCAAGCTCATAATGCAACCACAGATGGGACAGCTCGTCGCTTTTGTGAAGAATTGCAAGCCTTTTTTACAATTTTGCTGACATTTGTGCCTAAGCAGATTAGGCATGCAATGCTCCAGTGTCAGAGATGCTCTGTCTGCCACCAAGTACTGACTGACTGCTCAGAAGTCTAGTCCTGCCCTCGAGGTCATGAGGGGCATGGGAAGCGCGCATGTATTCCGTAAAAGCTTAATTACTTCAACCACCCAAGCTGAGAGCCAGCGCTTACGTAGCAGCGGTTTGTCACGGATGGGAA
This sequence comes from Nycticryphes semicollaris, assembly GCA_013400055.1. NCBI lineage: Eukaryota > Metazoa > Chordata > Aves > Charadriiformes > Rostratulidae > Nycticryphes > Nycticryphes semicollaris. The sequence goes on along the minus strand of VXBJ01004008.1, from coordinate 47,036 downwards.
AAGCTGAACAAGTTGAAGACACAAGTCTGCTTTTCTGTCCTGTTTCATTCCTCTTTTCATAAACTCATAGAATGGTTTGAGTTGGAAGGTCATCTAGTCTTATGTTTCCAAAACTTATTTACAGTCATTTCCTTATGAGCCTCTGTTGTTGTATGCTATTGAAATTTCATTCACCATAACAGAGCACTTGTCCCTCCCTGTTTGGTTTTGCATTTTGTTCAAACACTCTGTGGGTCATGGACCCCACCACGGACCAGTCAAGGATATTCTCTTACCTCGCCTTCCCTCGCACTCCAGCTGGCAGCATAGAGACTGAAAACCTCAAAGCACCTCCATTAAGTGGAAAGGATGATAAAAGTGCTTTGTCATTGGGGGCTACCTCTGATTCTCTTGCATTTTCCATGATGCAGGACTTTCCTTACAGGCTCTTACCCCAGATCAGCTGAAATGCGGCTACTTGTTGCGATCCTGGTGAAACAGTGACTCCCACACGTCCTGCACTGTGCACCGAAGGATTGCTTCCTTGCTTCCTGCCTCTTAACACTGCTCCTCTGGGCTAGGCAGCACCATCAGTGGGAAAAACCTATCCCAAACCTCTCACTGCTCACATAGTTGCTCTATGTCCCTCATTGAAATTAATCTGCCAAACAACATCTTTGTTCTACAGTTTCACCACTTCCACTGTTTTCAGTAGTGTTTCCCCTGATAAAGCCACCGAGCCATTATGACATGCTCTTCTCTTTGAGGAGCATTGGCCAAGCATCTTTATAACGTACTTTCACTCATTAATCATGTACACCTGAAGACATGCCTCTGAGTTGTCCCTTCCCCATGTCACTGGCAGGCATCAGCATTCGGGATGAGGAGGCAGGCCTGTTTAACTCCATCCCAGTAAGGCGCTAACTGCAGCTCACAGTCCAGAAAGACTGATTTTTTAAAAGCTGAAAGCCAAATTGCTGGAACAAAATCCTGCCATTTCAACTGGAAAATCTGTTCAGCTGGAGCTGGGCTGCAGAAGAGGACGACTATCTCATTTTGCATAAGACACCAGCGAGTAATCTGATGATTTTCTGTGACTAATACAATAGGTCATATCTGAATGGTCGATGGAGAGATGAGAGGTTTCATATTCTATTACCAAATCCCTGAGCCATCTGGTTCCTAATGACTTCTTTCAAAACAAAGAGAATAAAACTTCTGAATTGTGCAATGCATCCTGACATCCTCTTAGACAGAAGATGCCCGTTGCTTCACATCAGCGAATGAGAGCAATGCCTCCATCAATTACAGCTTCCAATGCACCCCTTTCAGGTATTTCTGACCGTATACTTAATGCTTATAAATATATCCTCCTTCTTGCTCAACATGGTATTGTCCATCACCAGGAACTGAAGGGTGGAAAGTGCCTATTTCCACACTGAGTGTTTGTTTCCAGTAGGGCAGTGGGAGCACAATAACATGAAACAGGGGGGAAAGCTTGGCAGGGTGATGTGGGCTGTACCACCTGTCCCAGCTGTGGTGACAGCAATAGGCTGTGGTGGAGCCAGCAGCACACTGGGGGGCCTGGCCACATCCCTGTCCCTGTTCCCTGGGGTGGCAGCTGCTGGCTAGACTCTGACACTGGGGCCAGGTTCTTGTGGGTGGCCCATGTGAGCTGGAGCTGTAGGTAAGGAGCAAGAGCCTTTTCTATTTCATACACTTTTTCTCTGCTTATCCTTTAATACCAGGAGCACGTGCGGTGTCTCCTCTGCTCATAGGTTGGTTCCTGCCACAGCTTGACTCATCCTGGGGAGGATGCCTTAGAAATGCTCAGATGCTCAGAGATGCTCACCTGCTCACGGAGAGGTTCCCCATGCTGGCCCAAATCCTGGCCTGAGTGAAATGCAAAGTGCAGACAGAAAACTAAAAAAAAAAATAAAAATTTAAAGGAGAAGCTGCTGCCTTTGTTTCTTTGTTTTCTGCAGCCAAGTCCCCAGCACAGCCCTGAGATGCCAGCACAGACCAGATAGGTTGGCTCCACTGCTGCCTTCTGAATCACTGAGGCCAACTGCAATATCTACAGCAGTGATGGCCACAGGGGCTCTCAGCGGCCTGAGCAAAAGCCTGTGGTCACCATAGCCCAACCCATGCTCACCAAACTGGTAAAATTACCCGAGCTGCTTTGCTTAAGCGGTAGCTCGGTAATGTTTATTCACTGTGGTTACAGTGCAAACCAGCCCCAGGGAAACCCAGGCCACAAGTTTATCCATCGGAGCTTTCACGGTTGCAAAGCTTTCAATGAGATGGGGTTTGCCCGTTGTCTACCAAAGTCCCTGAGCCCCCTCCAAGTGCTGCACCCTCTGCTGCAGGTAGTCCTGCAAGATGCTCGCAGAGGTGCTGATGTCTTCTGCCTTTGGTCCTGTGTGTCCTTATAATTGAGTTAAAACCATACACAAACAATAGGATGTAAAATTTATATATTTATTATTCACTATTTATCACTTATATAGTTTAGCCAAGCGTATCATAACATTGTTTGTGAGATGCTATCTGGGATTACATATCCAATAAGTACGCTATATTATCAGCATACTATAGCACTATTATGTATAATTATGTATGTTTATAGATACCCCATCACAGACCAACATGGCTCTTGGTTACATTTGTGATCTGCTGCTTGTTGCATCACATTCACAAATGATATGCTCCCTTTAATTATGAACATTGATAGATGTATGCCATATTTACTGCACACTATAGTATTTGAATCATCAGAGTCATCCTGTTGATAGGCCAGCTGATGTTTATTTGCTTAATGTTTTTTGATTCTTCAAGCATCTGTCTTTTAAGTGGTGGGTGCCTTATAATGGATTCATCCAGCAGTTGGACCTGACTTACGCAACTGATTAACCCAGACGGTGAAACCCTGGTTTCCCTACAAGCCGCTGGGCAAGCACCTGGCCACTTCCCAGGGACCCAGGTTTCACCATCCACGGCTGGTCTTATGCATCTACCCAATTCAGCTTGTTTAGGAAGAGCTCTGTTCTTCTATGGGGTCGAGGTTACTGTAGATATGAACTCGACATTCAAGTGAAAGGCTGGATGAGGGGCTGTAACACCACCTAAAACCTGGGCTGCCAGCTGTAGCTCTTCTGTACTGCTTGCTCAAGGGTAAGGATTCTTGGGTCTGCAAAATGCATTGGTCTGCTCTGCTCCTTCGGTCCTTTCCCTAATGTCTATTGAATCGCTTCTGTCTCCGTACTACATAATTTAGGTCTGGTTGAGTACAGAGTATTTTATTTATTTATGTATTCAAATTTTTAAAATGCATCTCTAGGCATCTTAGCCGCACACTGGGCGCCTACCACATAAATTAAAAATAACAGCATAAACTTAGACAAAGGACTATCCATAAATAACTCCTCCTCAATTCACACCCTTAGCAATAGCCTTAGCTTGGAACAGGGAAATAGATGGACTTTACACCCTGTTGGGAAGGGTAATAAATCTGGTGCTGATGGACCAAAGAGTAAAATGAGTTTCAAAATTGAGGTGCCCCATCTCCATCCCCTTCATGGGGAGATCTTGCCTTGAACTTTTCACCTATCCTGGTCCTCAGTGGGAGATCAGATCCTGCTTGCCAACTCAGGGCTAAAAACAGACTGTCTGGGACGTCTCGTGCTCCTACCATGCTGCAAACTAGCTGACCATATTCTGCTCACATGAATATCTTATTTTTAAATAACTTTTGTCCACAGCTTCAAAAGTGATTTAATTTAGCATTATATTTAGTTATCCAGTCTAAGACACATTAGAGACAGTTGGATAGTCAGAAGATTGCTATTCACCCCCTTCTAAACATCAGGCACTTTAGGGATGTCAGATTGAGCAACAAAATCACTGGATAGTTTTCAAAAGGTAAGTTTGTGTGTGTGAGTGTACAAGGGAAAACATCCTCTTTAGAAGTAATTTGCTGAAAACAGTTTTAGTATTTTGTTCCTGCCTATGGCAATTTATGAAACACAAATGAGATATTGTACCAGTAGCGATGCTGAAATAAATCACTCTAAAAACAGAACTGAAATTTTATTTCATTAATAAAGTAAATATAAAAGTGGTTTAGCACAGTTTCAAATTAGATTGGGGTTTGGTCAAGCTTGTTGTAAATCCAATGATTGTAAAGCAAATGGCTCAAGATTAACTCTCAGTAAAGCGTTGTTGCAAACACAGCTAATGGGATGCTGTACGGTGCAGAGCAATAAATAGAGGGAAGGAGAGGGGTGGATTCTGTGCCTGCAGTACAGGAATCAAAGGCAGTGATACAGCATGCCATGTCTGGGTTTGGTGTCCAAGTCTTAAAAGGATGCTGCAAAAATAGAGAGGAGCCCAGAACGTTCCTCCAAAACTCACTCACAGCCTGGAGAAAATGCCTTCCCCTGAGTAAGGTGGGCAGCGGTCGCTGAGCTCAACCCAGGGTCCTACAGCCCACCTGTAGATGACTCTGGAAAACCATCAGCGAGGGCACACCACAGGTGGGAAATGCCTGTAGAAGGTGGAGTCCTCTGTGTTAGTGAGACCAAGGGGTGAGACACACAGTTGTAGCTCTACCTCCTCAAAAGCAGGGCTGACCCCCAGCCTGGGGTACCCCCACTAGTTGTCCTGTACCTGCATCCACCCAGGGATCACCAGGAGCCAATCATTCAGATACGCCGGTGCCGAGAGATGTTCTGGTATCATGGGCTCTTTCTCAGGGGCAAAAGCATATAACATTACCCAGCTGGTGGGAGGAAACATTCACACCAGAAACATGGTGCAACCCCCCAGCAAGAAAGTCACAACTGGCTGTGGGTGGAAGCTAGGTAAACTTCATCCTGGTGGGACTTTGGGAGAGGCCTGACAAACCAATGTTGCCTGCAACATTTGGCCTGGGTACTCCTGCCTTGGTGCAGAGCGATGGGCTCAGGGAGCTGAGGTGCCCCTTCCAGCCTACATACCCATCATTGTCTTCTCGCTCTCAGCTTGCAGAGCAGCTGGCGAGCTGCTTCAGCAATGTGAGGAGTAATCATCTCACCGCTGAAACCAGTGGCACCTTGGATGGCTGGGTGTCCTGCAGCCTTTCTCCTGCAGGAGAAAGCCCCACATTACCAGTTAGCAATTGCCTTCAGCTGGCTTATGATTTCCCACAGCACACTGCCCAGCAAGCTGGCAGCATCCGTGCCCACAGCAGCTGCCCTCGAAAGTGCAGCCCCTCCTTCACCTCCACGGGGCTTTCGTGAGATTCCTGCTCGAAAAGCCCACAGGATAGTGCTTGCATATCCCTAAAGCCTTACAGCCCAAATGCCAAACTCCCACCTGATTTCTGAGAAGGCAGGCCTTGATTCCCTTGGAGACTTGCAAACCTCTGTTCAGCAACATGCTTTCCCTCCTCAATAGGAGTATTTTCAAGCTGGTAGAGAGGGAGCTCCCTTGTTGTTATTAACCCATGCTGGGCACACTCAGGGGTTGATTCAGAGCTATGAAAGTTATTGGAAAGATGCTCATTGGTATGTAAAACCCTGCATCATAACAACTGATAAATAAGATCTGTTGCTGAAGAGGGAAGGTTGCAAACTACAGTGGCAAGAACTGTCATAGCAGGGTAGATACCACAATCCGTGCAGCATCCTGGAACTGACACATTTTCTATATGCTGTGCTTTACGCTCCTCTCGCAGCACCTGCACTAATGTAAATGAGCATTACACATGTTCATCAGCTGAACAATAAGCCCTGTGGAATGAATGATTCATTATAAGATGGTTTCTTTTGGAAGAGAAAGAAGGTTTTGTCTGGTTTTTAGAAGTAACACAGGAAAACTCCATTTATTTATGCCTGCTTTTGTTTGACAGTAGTTTCTTTGTTCCTCTCTGCTCTTGCTTTTCTACTGCCAGTAAGAAGCAACATTTGGCAACGGCAGCCAGGGAAAGAAAGGAGAGGCAGAATCATTGTCGAGAAGAATAAAGAAATGTGTGCCTAACAAAATAGAATTCAAGATACATGTATAAGCAAGCAAACTAAAGGCATAGACATTTGAGGTTTTTCTTCAAGTGTTTACATTTTATAGTCACTTGAGCCCGTCATTTCACACTGCAGGCCTGAATTCCCCCTTCGGGCTGTCCTTAACTCATTACTTTACCTCTGGTCAGAAGATGCCCATTCTAAAGACCCGGTTGATGTGGGTTTTTATAGCTGTGGTCTAGAAGGAGATGGTCTTTAACAGGCACAAGCAGATTTGTATCTGTTAAGACTTTACTGAATGCCCCAAGCAATCAGCAATAGCCATTATCCACCGAGATCGGCTGCAGGCTGCTTTCAGCCCATGACCTGTTCTTAAATTAATGAGCTGTCCTGAGAGGCCATCCTGTAGAAGCTGACACAAGGACCTGCTACCCCAGCGCCTCCTGTGACTGTGAAGCCTCAGCTCTGGGACCCCACGCTCACCACCACCCACCACCTCCCTGCTCCTATCCCCAGCCGCTCACTCCACAGAGCAAGAGCATTTACCCCTGCAATGCAAACCTCCTGAAGAAGGCAGCTCCCTTTTGTGCTGGGTACCAGACTTGAATGTGCCTGCTCTTGTCGAGTTTTGGGATGAAACTTCTACAGACCTAACACAGTGTAGGGCTTCCCTGTAGCGATGAGCAAGTGGTGTGTTTTATAAGATATAGGAAGGTCAGACTCACTGGCTGAAGTTATTTGGGAAGCTTGGGACACTTCTGGCTCCCACGGTTTACCTGCAATTTCTGTACACTACTTCACCAGGTGTTTGCTCTGTAAATTTGGTCCACAAAGTGAACTTCAGATGATGTTCTTACTCATTTCCAACATACAGTGCATGTTCTTGATGCGGTCTCTGAGGAGAACTTTAATAATGTCAGAACCACCTGCATTAAAATACTATCTACCTGTCTTTAGTAAGCCATTTGTCTCACAAGACTATAAGCATTCAAAGAGATAAGTTGTCTCTTCCCTGGGATTAACTTCAGTATTTAAATGCACTGTCCAAGAAAGACACAGCCGGGCCTGGAGATCTTTAAATATAGGCTAAGGAGCATGTTTCCATGTTCTGAGGTATTTTTCTTCTTATTTAATATGAAACCTATAGAAAGCAAGGGAGAAGAATCCCAAGAGAGAACAAGACAACATATCTGCCCACTGATAAAATAAAAGGAAGGTGCTAGACATTAAAAAAAAAGGGATGTGTGCTTCTTCTTCAAGGCTTCCCTCTGGACATTCATAAAGTAGCTTCACTAACGGAAGAGCAATTTGTGGTATACAGAAGAAGTAGGAATGAGAACCGACACATGGAAGGAATCGGGAGCATGCTACAGTCTGAAAATTTGCCATTCACCTTATAATTCAAGTCACAATAGGCATAAATAAGATGGGATGCAAAAAATCAATGTGAGTAAATAGTAAAGGATACTTGGGGGGAGATTGGAGAGGAAAGGTGTAATTGCTGCTGAGGGATGTTTAGAAATAACTGAGATAAGAGGCATTAGCACAATGGTATATGGGACTGGCTCACAGTGATTCAAATCAGAGGCTGACCCTAGCTCTTGCAATAGATTAAAGGATGGCTTAAACAAGCTCCTGGCTGGGATGGCTGAGATAAACCCGGCCCTGCCTGATCTCCAAAGGACAGAGAAGAGGCACCACATTGCCCTTTTCTGGGTTTCTCTGCCTTTACAGCTCCTCTGGCACGCCTTGCAATTTAACCATGGTCGGTGCAGTTCTCAGCCTGAGCGGCTGCTGAGGAAGAGCTGCAGTTGTGCCCCAGCCACAGAGTGGGGATGAAGCACAGTGGGGCTCAGCCCACATCGGTCTAGAAGGAGGGGTGTCAGGGGCCATCAGACAGCATGGTCCCCCTCAGCTGGGTGCTTTTGGTGCTTGTTGCAGACGTTTGGATCTCTCATCGGGAGAGAGGCAGAGCCTGTTGTTTCACTAAATCCTAAAGCAAGGTGGAAGCAGTTCCCAAACAGGGATGTCTGCTCCTAGTGCAACTGCTTAGGAAAAACCAAGAAGCATTGGCGAGGTTGGATGATGCAAGGTAAAAGAGAGAAAGGATATGAGGTGGGCTGGTAGGAGATGCAAAGCACTGACATGTAAATCACAGCCTGTCCACTGCTTTTATATGCCACACAGTAATAAATACTGCAGGAATTAAAACAGAGCACCACATATGAATATGGAAGCACAGAAAATAATCAAGGATAAGAAAGAGACATATGTGAAGTGTAAAATGTCACCCAAGAGAAGAGAGGGAGGTGTTACAGGGTAGAGGGCAGGCAGCAAAAGAAGTAACACACACGTGTGCACACACAGAGACACACACACAAAAGCAAAAATAAAGAATGAAAGAAGGATAAGGTGCAAGAGGATAAGGTAAATAAGAAACTCTTTAGATATACACAAGGGAAAGGCTCTCAGGAAGAAACAACAAATTTACTTGCAAGACATGGTAAGGATAATTTAGTGATATGAATTTGCCACTGGTAAATTGAAAAGAAAGAAGAAGAAAAAAATTAGCTATTTTCCTTAATACTCCCTAAGGAGGGTAGCAGGAGAGACGCCAGGGCATATCCTACATTAATTTACATTGAGGGAGGACAAAAAACACTGGGAGAAAATACGAAGAGTGTGGCTTGGCTCTCAGAGCAGTGAAGAAGTAGTGAGTCTCTGCAGAGAAGCTGATGAAGTGCAGGAGGCAAGAGTCATCTTGAAAGCAGGATGAAGGGAGGTGGGCACAGAGGGGTGGGAGAATGGGGCAGCTTCTGCCATGGGTCCCATGGATCTGGGATGGTAAGCACCATGCCCACCTGCCCCACTCTGCTCCCCTTGCAGACCAGTCTGCTCCATACCTTCTTGGAAAGGCCTTGGGAGGACCAGCAAAAGTTTGGGAAGTTTCCAAAGTGCATGTTTGCCTTCAGGAATGCAAACTAAACCTTTTTACAGTAAAGAGAAGGGGACAGAGTGATACTGGAAAAGTTACAATCCGACTGAAAAGTATGAAGTTTGGCAGTTTTGCCAAGAAGTGACTTACCTTTCAGATGTGCCATTGCTCTTGCACCAGGGCTGATTTGATACCATAGCACAAAGCTTCGGTGGTGTCTGCAGCATTCCTAGGACAGGATCCTGTCCTAAGCATCAACTTGGTCTACATTGCCACCTCAGCTGCATGTCAAGGGCTGGAGGACTGGGGGAAAACATGGCCCTGTGCCAACGGGGACACCTGCCAGCTCTGCCAACCAGCAGGAAAGCATGGTGGCATCCACCATGTACAGGGGCAGGCCAGGATGGGAACAGCAAGGGTCCAGCAGAAGGGGCCAACCAGCCACTAAAAGGATGCTTGGGAAGAGGGGAGGCAGATGAAAGTGCCATGTGGCTGGGTGGTCCGATCCGGAATGACAATAACCCTGTTACACACAAGTTTAAGAATAAATGGGATAAAATATTTCACAGGTTTTGTGACCGATTTGATGAGCCGGTTTATCAGTCTCGCTTAACCTTCCCCTCAAACCTGCGCTATCAGCCTGTCAGTGTCAGGGTGCTTTTTTTAGCCTCCCCTTTTATGTCTGTGTAAGCTCCAAGGGCAGATACTCTATCCTGTGAAAAGGATTGTGTTCAGGAAACTGATAAATAACCAGTGCCAAATGGAGGCAGCAGCATCCCTCATTTGGTTGTGGAGGACAACTCCCAGCTGCAGCTCTTGTGTTGGTGCCCAGAGTGCTAAAAGAAAAGCGTTGCTCAACTCTGATCTGGATTTGGACCCTGCCTCCTCAGGGAGACCTGGGAGCTGGCCGAGGACCGTTTCCCAGTGGCTTTCCCTTCCCAGTGGGTCCCTATCAGCAGCAGCACCAGCTGCATAGAGCTCTGATGCGCACTGGCAGCAGCACATCTATTACAAAAATAGTGTACTACGTTGCTGGAGTAGAAAACAGTTGTGCTGAAATAAAAGACTGCAGCACCTCTTGATATTTATTCTCTAGGTCAGCTCCTAGGGTTTCCCTCTTGTTTCACCTAGGTAAATATATGTGTCCAGCTGATTGTGTAACTTTTGGTGGTAGGAGGCAACGTGCAGAAAAAGCCCTGTTCCTGCGTGCTGCTTCTACCTGCCAGGATCCTCACTTCTAGACAAGCTCTGCTCTTAAATGTTCATTTTCTCCCTGGAGGCCTATTTCCCCAGCAATCTCCTGTGATTCATAAACTTCATCCAGACATCAGTTTTCCTCTCATGCCCTAAAGATTAATGGTGTCACAGTTTTGCGATACGCTTGGTAGAACCCTCTGCTTCAGAGACAGGAAACTTTCTACTCCCTGGGGCTGGAAGCCTATAGACCAGCCTTGCCTGTGACCAACTCATTTCCTCCCCACAAATCAATAGCTCCCTCCTTACTGTCAAAGTAGCTTTTGAGCTGCGGCTCATAACCCATCACGCCCTGCCACGTGTCCCAGAAACACCTGAAGTGGTGGCCTGGCCTCCCAGGGACACAGAGGGAGGCAAGCCTGGGAAGTTCAGCCATCACTCTGGGGACCTCAGCCACAGGAAGAATAGGAAGGGAAGGCTTTAAAGCTCCCAGCTGTCTTGGAGACTGCGGGAAGTCTTGAAAACCTTCCCTTTCATTCCTCATTTTGTGATTTCTAATCCGATGCTGGTCCCCCAAGTCACTCAGCAACACTCTTCTTTCTCCACTCATCCCAGGGGAGCCCGCGGATCTCCCAAAGCTCTGACCAGGATAAACAATCACAGGCATTTGACCTTCACCGTTGTGTTTGTGGGCAAGCTTTTTGAGTGCAGTCTAAGGTGTGAGCACAGCGCAGCTATACTAACATAATCCACCCAGTAGACACTTCCATTTTGCAACAAAAATGTTTTTGTGTGTGTGTGGTTAACCTTGGGAAAGAGATGAAGAACATAGAAGGTAGTTATACCACAATAGTAGTGTCCACACAGAAGTCATCTGTTCCTGTGTTAGGGCCTCTGGCAAAACTTCCCTGTGCAGATAACATTTAAGGTAACCAGTTGTTTGGGATGAGGCCTGATCTCATTAGAAATACTCAAACAGTTCTTATCAGGCTCTCAGGAGAAAAAAAAATAAACCATAAAGTCAAGAGATCCCAAATTTGAATAAGCCAGAAAAATAAGTGCCTGGACCACCTTCCCACAAGATATTGTTGGATTTCATTTTATTTTAAGTCTTCTATGACATTTTATATTTTTACTTTTAAAAGATGTCATTGGGGAAAGGAGTGTGTTTTATGCCATATTTTCAGTTTTTCCTTCCCTGTTCCGCAAAACACGGGGAAGGAAAAATACTGCAGCATCTCACCTGTCCCCAGTGAAATAAGGCTAATCAGGCAGACAGTGAGATGATGTGATTTCCCATGGGAGCTTTCCCGTACCTGGAACACGTCTGGTTTGCCCATGAGTCTGGCTCAGGCAGGCGGCAACTATTCACTAACGCTGCTCTGAAGGTAACCAGGGCTCAGCAAAAGTCAGATGCCAGCTTGGTCCCAACCAGACGTGAATTTTGCTCAGTACCTGAGGCACATCTTTCTCCCGTGCATCCTCGGGACAACCTACGTGTCTACCACTCTCCTTAGAGCTCCTGTGTTCGGGTCCTGGTTCATCAATAAAAGCTGGACCTCAATAAAAGCTGGCTTGGTAAGAACAACGTAGGCACCTTGCCCCCTGTCCTCACCCCCTGTGTGTCTGCACCAGGCAGATCTATTCTCAGTCACTGCAGGGAAATTGGTGGCCCTGTATCTCTTGACGCCCTTTTAGAGACCTGAGAATATCTGAGGCGAGCAGATTCGGCAGAGGACCTGCTGGAAGTCCCCACCCTCCCAGAGTGGCAGCTGGGAATTAAGCAGGATATCCTAGGGCATCTCGAATGGCATCAGACACCTATATTTAGGCACCTGAATCCCACCCGGTGAGTCAGCAAAGCCCTTTGCCAGTAGATCCACTCCCTGGTGACAGGGTGGGACAAGAGGGACGAAGTGTGCCAGCATCTCCCTGCGTGTCACTGTTAAGCATGTTAAGCATACCCTGAAGGTACCAGTCACAGGAAATTCCCGCAGAGTATAAGACAGAGGGAGAGCCTTTCAACAAGTTTATTTTTAACCATCCTGCAGAGCTGTATCATTGCCTGGGAATACTACAGGCTTGTTTGGGGATGTTGCCATTCTCAAATGGGTCATTCAAAAGAAAAAGAGAAAAAAAAAAGGAAAAACAAAACCAGGTCTTTTTATGTCCTTTGTTTGCTTCTTTTTAGACTATGTTGGATGTACTTTCTAACTGTAGTCCATTGTTGATTCTGCATGGAGTTAGGAAGGCTGCCTGGGGTTTTGAGGGGCAGGTATGGTAAAGAAAGGGTTAGTCATCTCCAATAATACGGCACATAGGCTACATGAGTGAAGAATATATACATGCAGTATGAAAGCTGAATTTGCTTGGTGGAGGCCGTCTTCCAGCCACTGGATGCTTTAAGCATATTGCACTGTGGGTTTTTGACTAGTTTTCCTGCTTTGTGAAGCAAAAGTGAAGTGACTGAGCCCCAGAGCATCTTCGCCCCAGGGAGCCAGTGGGCTGCTTCAACCACAATTACCCAAAAAAGAGAGGCCATCATAGCTCTCCACACTACTGGTCTCCAGTGACTGGACACTGGGTCAGCTGTTTAACCAGTGACAGAGCTGAGTCCTGCAGAATGGACAGCTGGGAAAAACCTCCTGTAGGGGTAGCCTAATCTCGAGAGTTTGGGGTTTGTGCCTGAAATGCTCTCATGCATGTCTTTTCCCTGCTCTGCGGAGGACGAGCACAACTTTTATTTCACCCTTGAGCGAAAGAGAGAAGGCACCAGTGACTTGTGTTTTATTAAAGCCAGGCCAACTGCTTGGGGCCTTCTTGTGACAGGAATTATCAATCTTAAATATATATAGTGGAACAGGCTGGTTTTGCCTAAGGCTTGAAGGATGAGCGAGGCTTTGCACTGCTATGTGCCTTGTATAAACACCCATTCTTTGGTGCCTGTGTGTCTGGGCCATGGGCAAGCTTTCTGGCCTAAATTCTGCCCCTTCACCAGCACCACTTCTCCAAGCGATGTTGAGCTGCATTGTACACACAGACAAAAAGCTGTGTGCAACCTTAAATGCATCATTATGATGAGAAAAGGGGTTTGTTTTATCAGTACCCAGGCTATTCCTGTGTTCCCCTCACTCGGGCTGGCATCTACCCTGCAAGCACCCTGAGCACCCCTGGGGTTTTCAGCAGGCACCTACCTGTGTCACGCGGGATGCCCTGGTACCCAGCACATAATTCCCTCTTCCCTTCTGGTGACTGGGTGCACAGGAGATGGCTGAGGTTCAGCGATGCTATTTTGTCTCTGAGCCTCGGATCAAAGGACCACAGTGCTATGTGGTGCCAAAGCCCGGCGGTGCCATGTCCTGCAAAGCCCTGATTCACTGGGAACTCACTCCGCCAGTTCAGAGTTGCCGGGAGCTGTTTGAAGGCTGTGGGCTGCCAGGCGTCCTGTCAGCTCAGGTATTGTCTGTCCTCCCACAGCCCTCTCACAAAAGCAGCATAAAAGCAGAAAGGAGTATTTTGGTCTCTGGCTATTTCATCAGAAATACCCACGCCTGCTGCCAGGCAGGTTGCTAGCAGAGGGGGATGCTGCAGTTGCAGGCGGGAGAGGAAGCACATCACTTTTCAGGGGATGCATCTTCAGCCAGACTGGGGTCTACATTCTTTTGTTCACAACGCTCTACAGGCTCAGAGAAAGAAATGATTTTTAATATTTTCCCTCGTGTGAATGTAGGATCTAATTCCTCCCTCCCTAAATCAAAAGCAGGATGAGAAGGCGAGAATCCAGTTTTGTCTCATCTCAGATCTCTGTCTCAGGAGGATACAAGGCTTTAAGATCATTGTGCCTCTGTAGCTTCCAGCTAAGAGAATGACATCCAGAACAAACACCAAAATTGGTTAAAAAGGATCACTTAGAGAATAAAAGCAGGTTGGGGACAACATCCCATCCCAGATTAAATTAGTATAATTGTGTCAGCCCTTTTCTCTCAGGAGCAAGTTGCCACGGGGCAGTTTGTTTTGCTCCTCCTAATACACACAATGTGGTTTTTTGGACTTTTTTCTCCAGGCACCACATGCCCTGACGGCCGCCTTCTCCTCTGATGCACGGGCAGCTGCGAGCAGCTGCTTCCTCTGCACCAAGTGCCTCCGCAACCAGGGGAGCCAAAAGAGGCCCTGGCACTTCTGTCATACTCCTTTCGATGGCTGCACAGCTCCTTCCATGTCTTAAAAGACAAAAGCAGAGAAGGCAGGCTGCAGTCCTAGCCCCCGACCAAACCCCTGTTGGCCAGGGTAGTACTTTTTTTCCACAGGAAGGGGAGATCCGCATCGCACACTGAATTTCAGGAGGCTTTTTGCAGCAGCACGTCCCTTCTGGCGGTGAGGCTTTGTGTCCCAGCTGTCTGCAAGCCCAACTGTGAATTGTCCGCAGAGCCTCAACAGAAATGGCTGATAATAGTCCCAGAATTTCACAACTGCTAAACAAGTGCAAACTGCACATGAAGGCGGATTCAGTGGACTGCCAAGCCATTAGTTTTTGTTCGTTTTGCTGTTTAGGAGGCACCTTTCATTTTCATATTTTTTTTTCTGTATTACAAAGTGAGAAATACTTAGCATTTATTTAATTAGCTTGGCAACAATACATGATTACAGCCCAAAGTCAGTAAAAGCTTAATGTGAATGGTACTTTTTTGTAGCATTGGAAATTAAAAATCAGTTGCACTATGATTAAATTGATTCCGGGTGGTTTCTTTTGAGTAATTATGTTCAAAAACTGTCTGCCAGTCCAATTTGCTATCAAATCTCACTTTATCGCTACCATTCCACCTGCAGGTGCACAGACAATATAAACCCAACGTCCTACAAAATTATCATCCTTTTGTCAGGATGAAATGCTGATTGTTTATTATCTGATTTAATTTCTGGTGGTTAAATCTGAGCAGTCTGATTTAGCAACATTTTCAATCAACCTTACAAATATTTGAATGCATTTATGCAACAATGTGCAAAATAGTGCGGAGCACAGTCAGCTCAAATCAGGGAGCCTGATTTCTGTCCCCTAGGGAGGAGGTTGTCCCAATGGTGCACATGAACGGAGCTGTGGTCCACGTGATATCTGGCCGGAGTCAGGCAGCCTGGTCTGCCAGTCCATTGCTCTCAGTGGGGCTGTCCTTCAGAGAAGGGCACCATCAACACATGGCAGCTTCTCGTCTCTGTGGGGCCACCAGCAGGAGGGGATGGAACCAGGGCACCCCCAGGGATGAATCTGGGCCTGCGACCCAGTCCCAGATTCGTGCTAGCGCACCTGAAAGTAGGATCACACCCCTCAGGCTGTGCTGAAAGCTAAGAGGGAGGCTTGAGGCTGGCAGCAGGACAGAAGGCTGGCTGCACGGGACACGGTACTGCTCCCTGAGGTTTCAGGGTACCGCTCCCTTCTTGGGCATGCTGGAACAAGGTCATGAAAGGCAGCTCATCTGTTCACTGCGGGGGTGAATTCAGCAGGGCACTAGAACAGATCTAAAGTAGCACTGTCTGCCTGTATTCATTAGACACGTTGGAAGGAGCCAATGTTATCCACAGGCTTTCAGTCACCTCTTCTCCATACCACGAGGAACCACTGTTCTGTGGACACATGGGGGCAGCTCCAGCGGTGGCAGATGCAAATTGTGCTGGTTGATGGAGCCAGGATGGGGACACCCACCCTGTACAGCTCTCCAGCCTGGACATTTCTGAGCTTTTCTTGTGGCACTTCTCGCTGTTAAAGAGAATTGAGCGCAGGCTGGGCTGGCTCTGGTGTTATTGTTGTACAGCCACTGTTGTCCTGGATGTTTTGCTTCCCCTCTACACAGCACGCCGTAGCTGGTAGCGATGGTGTTGACAAAGAAGTGACTCATTTCCACCACCAAATCTCTCTCGCACAATGCATCTATATCCTGTTTAATTTCACACCTATCCTGTTTGCTTAGTTACTTAGCACTACTGTTCTATTTGGTGAGTTTTAGATAGTTTTATAAGGAGTGAATTTTATATTATATTATATTATATTATATTATATTATACTATGCACTAATTGCTCATTTAATTTTAACTTGCTAATATACTGCAAACAGTTAGGAAAATGACTTATAAGAGTGTTTTAACAAGATGTGTAATTTGAGGATACAGCTTTAATATGCTATACAAAGTCTTCTGGGGCAAAATTGCTGTGCCCTTACTCAGTTAGGTAAATGGGAGTTTACTTGAGTGAAGACACATTCGTAACTCAGGGAGTATTTCAGGACCACTGTTTAATTACAGTAATTACTACTCATAAATCACAAACTCGGGTGTTGTCCAACACCAGCTCTGTTCCTGGCTTTGCTGCAAATGGGCAATACAATGTTGAGCAAGGAGTGCACAACCTGAGCTGTGAATCTCTTACTCACCCCTGTGAGGAGTTACTCATGCTGCTCATTTTGCCACAGGAGTAATGAGAAGATGAACACCCCCATTTTCACCAAATACTCAGGTGGAAGGAAGGATGCTATCAGAGTGGAAGCCGAATTGCTTCATTTACATCGCTTATATTTTTGGCCTGGGCTAACATGTTGCAAAGGCTTGATAGCAAAAGGATGGAAGCTTGGTGTATCTCCCTGCCAGCACCTCACTCAATCCATCTGATAAACATCCCTCCATGGGCCAGCATCCTCCTAGGTGCACTCTCTTCATCTTCCCAGGCTTCTACTCCTCTTGACCTCATTGAAGTAGCACCTTTAAATTACTCCTATACTTAGTACAATTTAATGGGGGAGCTCCGGGAATGGACAGAGATGGGGGGGAAGTTCAGAGGGAGATGCTTAGGTACTACTGCAGATCTTCTCAGCTGACAAAAGGCCCCAGGGCAAGCTGGGTGGACAGTTTCCAGCTTTACTCACTGTGTCTGTCCTAGATAGACTGAAAAGTCGCTCTCCTCCTGTCTCTGTTTCGGTGGTAAATTTTAGTATTGCAAATACTGATCAGATGAATGACAATGAAAGAGACTGTTCAGAGCACCTGGAGGTTTGGTAGGCAATATAATTTATCTGGCTGTGAACACTTGTACATGAAATTTCCAATTTCAGTGTGGAATTAAATTTTGACCTCATCAGCATACCTGACTTAGCACCACTGGCAAGTTTGCTAACCCTTTATTTAATGTTCTGATCTACTGTTTGTTTCAACTTTAGCAAAAACCTTCTTTCTCTTCAGCAAAGTGTAGCAGCCAAGCTAAACAAATATCAGAAAATCCTTTTAACTGTGTCCACTTCTTCTTTTGTTTGAATGCCCAAATCTTCCCACCCTGCCATGGTACTGTTCCTGTGCTGCAGCCTCGCAGCAAACGCACCTCACTTCTGCTGTTCATGAGCACCAAGAGCCCTTCTGTCCCCAGGTGTGAAAGAGTTTGGCTTTTCCATTTCCATTTACTCCCATGTAAGTAGAAGAGGAACGTTTTAGCAGCTTAAAAAGATGCTTGGCTCTGGACTGATAGCTTCCCTGCTTTCCCCCCCAGGAACTGCACATTAGAGGGTCCTGCCTTTCAAGGTGCAGGGCTGCTGGGAGAACTAAGCCCCTGGATGCCACAACACTTTGTCCACCTCTCAGGGTGCAGTGCCGATGAGCAGGCACCTGGGCACGAAGAGCAAGCAGGGAGCTGCTCCCCAAGTGAGGCTGCAGAGCAGTGGAAGCCATTTTTATGGAAGTGCCAGCTCTGCCTCCCTTTTTTCCACTAGTGCGTTGGCAGGGTAGGCTTTGGGATTGTTTGGGAGCAACCACACATATGGGACAGAAGGGGAATCCCTGTTGGATCACTCATCTCCTTCACTCAAGGCACCTGCTGGAGTTCACCCTCCTGTGCAGCACTCTGGGAGGCCAGGGCAATTTCAGGGACGTGGTAGAGGATGTACGGTCCAGTGTCTGCTCTGGGTGAACCTGCTTTGGGCAGGATGATCTCCAAAGGTCCCTTCCAATCCCTACTGTTCTGTGATTCTGTGTCCAAACCGAGACAAACTGCTGTGAAAGGGGCCATCAGGAGACACAGGCACCCAGCCACTGGGGTGCATCACTATCTGCATGGCTTGGGTATGACAAGAAGACAAGTGTCCTGAAATTGAGCTTTCCACAGCACTTCAAGGCTGGCCAAAATCTGCCCAAAGACTCACACCAAAATACCAGTTTCTGTACTCGTAAATTGGAGGAGGGCCTGGAAATGGTGATGTAATCCTGGACAGGGATGGTTGTGTTTGCCAGCGCCTCCAGCAGCTCTCCAGTATCTGTGAACCCACATGCTGCTGGGCAGTCAAGAATAATACCCACTGCCCCTGCAGAGGCTGGGTCCTGCCTGCAAACAGATGTCGTGCCTTGTCCCCATGGGCTACAGGCAGCTGCCCATTTCCCTCCTCGTTCCTGCTCTGCAGACCCTCCAGCAGCTCATGACCTTGGGACCTGGGTTTGCAGCTGTAGTCACCCCTGCAGCACAGGATCTCACCCTCCTAAATCAAGTGCAAAGTCAGGGGCTAAACCGAGATTAGGGATCAGGTATTTTAGTCAGTGGACATCCTAAGAACTTGATCCAAATAACTTGGCTTAAAATAAACAACCCATTTTGAATCAGGTTTTGCTTGTGAGAGATTAGACCTCCACAAACACGGGAGAGGAGAAGTAGGAGAGAGATGAAGCAAGGCTGTAGAGCAAATCCTCCACAGAATCATGCCTGACAGTAGTACCATATTGAGCAACACGGACTTGCTAACGTTCATGTTTCTCAGTTTAAGCAATGTATCCTGTTTTCCACCCATGTAACGTGCAAGTAGCCATGTTTTGCTGACAGCCTGGGTTCCTGTGGGACTGTTCCCATAAGGCCAGTCTAGGAGGAAAAAACTAAGGGGAGTAAATGTTTTTTGTTTTTTTTTTCCCAGTGGTTTCATTGGCTTTCGAATTAGGCCTAAAATTAGGCTAAAAGTAGACACACTTGTGGCTGCACACAATTAGCCATACCCTTTAATAACTTGATCCGATCCCTTTGCAGACCCAACAGTAATACCAGGATTGGGATGATGCCAAGTGACAATGAACCATCCTAGTTACACTTCAATGGTTCAAGAAATCAAGCTTCTACTGCTCCTGCCTAAGAAAAATGGGTCCTTTTTAACTCCAGCAACCAAATCCCACTCCTCCTGAAGTTGCCAAGTGCTTTGTCCCACAGGAGAATGTGCCCTGTGAGGTACTGAGCATGCCTGCATGACCTGCACTTGCAGCCCAGCTATGGATTTCACTATTTTCCCTGCCATCGCACTGTCTCATGAGCTGTGGGGATCTGAAAGGGTCTGGAAAACACGTCAGCACTTCAGTTGCCAGGGGCAGGACATTTGCAGGGCTTGGGCACCTTCATGTTTGCCAGGCCTCAGTGTGGTGCACAACAAAGTCAGCTGCCGTGTGTCATTGAGGTGAAGAAGATGTGAGGAAAAGCCCCTCCTGTGGGGGGCCTACGGTACCATCACAGAGGATTGGCGATGCCAGGGCCCTGCTGCAGGGAGACTCCAAAGGATGGAGAGAAGTCCTTCCCGTGTTTGCAGTGTGGCGAAGGGACTTCTGAAGGCACTTTCTCCTTATGACAGTTTTGCAGATACCTTGTTGTAATCCTGCCAAAACAAAGCCTCCTCACACGCATAGTTTGTGCATCTTGCGCTCGGTCCAGTCATCATCCCGCTCTCCTACATTCATCCTCCCCCCATGCAGTCCAGTAGATGAGAGCTTAGCCTCAGGGCACTCACCTTTGGCTGAGGATTTTCAAAGTCAGCTTCCAAACAACCTCTTGTTCAACCAGGTGACTGCTGAAGGCAGTTATTCTTACTAAGTAGCCCCCTGTTTCCCCCCACCCCAGACCCCGGGGTGCTTGTTCCCTTTCCACACAGTGTGTCAGTGCTACCAGACGGATCCAAGTGTGGCCAGTCTGGGCTGTGGGAAACCCATTCCACTCTTGCTGGAGCCAGCTGGCCGTAGGTGCGTAGTTTGCAGCATGATATCACCAGAATGGTGGAGGCACGAGGTGGGGTGGGTCCTTGGGATGCCAGTGGAGGGGAGAAAAAAAAAAAAAAAACAGAAAAGAGAAAGAGGAAAGTGGTGCTAGCTTTGCTGGGTCAGAGTAAGGTCTCTGGATTTGGGGGACAGTACAACCCCAACAACAACAACAGTTGTTGCCAGTACAGATAATCTCAAGTACAAAAGTAAAATATCACACTGCCTTGCTCCCAGACAAATCCTATTCTCTTGTAGAATCTTCATTGCCTCCAAGTAGCAAAAACTCATCTTAATTCTCCTGCCACAGCATGCCACCAGCTTCTCTCCCCTCTGGCACCAACAGGGGGTCTTCCCAGGACTCCCCACCTCCGGACACCAAGCATGGGCTGTCATGGCATGATACATTAGAGCAGCTCTGACCCTGTTAGCCCCACTAATCCCTCAGGGGCAGGAAAACGCTATTTAACAGGAGGGATGCAGCTGTGTGCAGAGACTATGGTGGCAGGAGCAGCAGCAGGGGCAACAGAGGCAACAGAGGCAGGGTTTAGCAGACCCCTGATCCTCAGGTGCTACCACTGGTGGTAGGTTTATGGGGCTCCTGAGGATATGCTTGGCCCAGCTGAAGTCCACATATTTGAAACCACGGTCTCCAGGACTGCAGCCACAGCTCGGTCCCTGCACAGTGTCCACACCTTATCATAACCACCATGCACAAAGAAGCTCAAGCCTCTGTTTCCACTTGAAGGGCTTCTTTCTTCTCCACAGATTTATTAAAAAAAAAAAAATAGGGTCTCCTGGTATCCCTCAGGATTTCTAGGAAATGTATTTAAAAGAAAAATCCTCGGATCTGTAGGTTTCTATCAAAATAATGGCGCCTATGATGACAGGTAAAGTATAAACGCTTAGGCAGACAAAGATAAGCACTGGTGCTGTGGCTGCCTATTTAAATCAGATCTCCGCAAACGCCGGTCTGGATAGGAGAGACCTAAAGCCTTTCTTGCTTGTTACATGAGCCTAAGCAGAAGACCTTTATTTGAAGCTTTTTTCTGCTTTCATATGTCACAGCAGCAGAATTCTCCAGCAGTGGAGGGCAGCTTTTCTCTAATTTTAGATCTTTCTCTCGAAAGATGGCAGCTGACAACGGAGACGGGCCTCTGAAAAGGACGGATTTGAAGGCATGCCTTTTGACTAAAGACATACAAGCTGTGCAGCGCGGCGGTTCTTGTGAGATCAAACCGAGTGGATTTCGGATTCAAATCCCACTCTACTTTGAGGTCAGACTCCAGGCAATGTGTCCCAAGCTGCTCACCAATGGAAAGGCAGGTGATGTTTTTTTAGGGAAAAAAAAATAAATACAAATAGTGAGAGCTGAGGAGGAGGAGCAGGAGTGGGGATAAATTATTTACACACAGCTAACCCGCTGAGGAAGTCAAACAGATGCTTTATTGTCTCTGAGGGCTCCTGGCTGGATGTATCCGTTTCTAAACAAAGCTTGTTGTATCTCGGTGAATCGTTTCAGGCAATGAATTGTCCTGCAAGGTTCAAGGCAAAATTTCTCTGTTTCCCTCCTGAACAGCTCGATTCACCAACGCACTGCATGGGCAGAGAGGTAGGAAAAAGCCCCACCAGGTAATTTGCAATCCCCTGTTTTTGTCTCCACAATGTGCCTGATGGACCTTAGATAGCAAGCTTGGGAGATACCTCAACAAGCTGCTTTATAACACCTGTTTAAGTTGTCAAGACACTTCAGTGAAAACCGTGATGTATAAACAGAAGATTTGGACTGGGTAGCTTCATGGTTTGTAATATTTTGCTATTTAGAGCAAAGTTGCCACAAGTACAGCGTCAAAGTGGGCAAGCAAAGCTATCAGCTGAGTTGAGTTAGTCATAGGTGGTGATTTTTTTGCCATAGAGCTACTCCCTTATCACAGATGTGTCACCCTTTGTGTCCTCCCTTGAGGCAAGTGACGCATTCTCTCCAGGGCCCTTTTTTTTGTCATTAGAAGGCAATGTAAAGCACCCCTCTATGTATCTGCCTCATCTCACTCTGACCATTGTTGTGATGCCCAGGTAACAGATATGAAAATTAGAGGTTGCCTAGCCAGACACAGCTTTCCTTCCAAATGACTTCCAATTGGGAGTGACCAATCTGTATGGATGGATAAGCAGCAGTCCAGAAGGCTGAGTTTCCAACTCCCGTATAGGTTTGCATTCACTTCTATATAATTTTAAAAAGGAATTTGGTATCGGACTTTGTTCAGGTGTGCATTCATCATGGATCAATGTGTTGTGGAGTTATGAACTTTAAAGGGACGTCGTTAGGCTGAAAATAATCTTGGCCCATTTCCCATTTGCTAATCAGCTGCTGACAGCCGCACAAGCCAAGTGGGAAATGCCTGTCTCTGGTTTGCACTTCTTTTGCACAGGAGATGGAGATAGGGCAGAGCCCAAGAGAGAGCTTCCTTGGGAAGGCCTGATGCAGGGAAACATCCCACGGTGGGATTCAGAACTGTCAACCTTAAGCATATTCTTTCTGGAGCGTTGAGCAATTCCTTCCGTAACTTAACAGAGTGAATTTTAAATATCTAATTTAGCTTTCAGCTGCATGTTATTAGCCTTTTTTTCCCCTTTCAGTTTGAATTGGAAAAAAA
>VXBJ01004008.1:0-22310 GCA_013400055.1 Nycticryphes semicollaris | reverse complement strand
CCCCCCCCCAAACTAAACAACAGCAACAAAAAAAACAAAAAAAAATCCCACCCTTGCCTAATTAAATTTCTCATTCTGAAAACAAATAAGGGTTCTCAGAGGAGACGACGGAGTCTCCCTAAGGTTGTTACTGTTGGGCAGATTTTTGCAAGTCATTAGCAGCCTCGGGAAATTGTTAATCAAATGGCTGAAAATGCAGCTTTCCAGTTTTCCAGTAAACCGAGCGTAGTAAGCCGCTGTGGCATAAGCATCTTCATAATGATGTTTCTGAGTTAACAGGAGGGACCTGGGGTGTTTTAATTGCCTTAGTTTCTAAATAAATGTAAAGAGATTTGTACACGTCCTGGATGCAAACAACCCCTTGCAGAAAGGCTGCCTGGCTTTCCCTGTGGCTTTTTTACCTCTGAAAACAAGGGGGGGGGCGGAAATCCCATTGCCGCTGGGCTGTGAGCGTGGTACTAGCAAGTGCCCAAGACTATAATTAATGCAGACACTTGCCACTTCTTATATTGAGCAGCACCTTTGTATCTGTGCACCTCTCTCAGCTCTTTGGGTACTCACCCGCTAATGCAGGTGTTAAGCGCTCTTTGGTACAGTCGCTTTTTTTGTCAAGCTTTTTGTGCTGTTTCACGGGCAAACAGCAAGCGACGTGGAGATGTGCCAACAGAAATAGCAAACTGCACAGTTACAACAGCTCAATATATATATATATACGGTTCTTAGGTCAGTATGTAAATTTTTAGAAATTACACCTTTTTCCCTTTCATATGGGATTTTATCTTATCTTTCTGTAACTACAGGCATTCTGCTATATAATTGGCTCTACTACTGTATGACATGTTATTTTGTAACGTGTTGGCAGCAGATTCAATTGCACAAATCGATCCAGGCATTGGAAATTTAAAATAGAATTTTTACCTTTATTGCCTAGTTTAGTTTCTACCTGTTCTCTGCAGGTATACAGGGAATATTATTCTCAACTATGTCATTTCACTCCAAATTCCAGATCACTATTTGCTTGGGGTATTTTTAATTGAGCTGGCTGAAGGTGAAACTCACTCCATTGAATAATAATACCTGCCCTTTTAGAAGAATGACAGAGATGAAAATAGAATTAATTCAGAGATCCAGTCCTGTGGTCTAGCCACTGGGCACACATCCTCCAAATTAGATAGGACAGAATGGGCGCTCTTTTGAAATTACCTGGCAGCCGATTCAAAAATAAATGCAAAGGAATGCTTTTCCATACCATACATAATTGAACTGGGGAACTCACTGCCACCGGATAATGTGGAGGTCCCCAGTATAAACGGGTTTCAGCAGGGCTTAGCCAGAATTGAGAAGGTGGGCTAACTGGTGCCGTAGGGAACAGAGGTTCAACTGCAAGCTCCAGCTCAGTCCTTCAAGTTTCACATCTGCCAGAAGCTGAGAAGGTGGTGACGAGAAGGGTCATTTGCCATGTTTCTCTTACTTCTTCCCTCCACGTTCACCCCTGGCTACTCTCAGGAATGCATGACCAGGCTGATTGCAGAAACTTTGGTCTGACCCTGTGTACCACCCTCAGCTACTGCATTGCAATATGGTGCAGGTCAAGCCGTGTGGTCCCCAGGCACAGCAGATCACATGCATAAATGTGTCGATCCAGAGATGCTGTGTACACTCATGCTCTGGAGACAAAACCATTCCAGACATCTCTCCTTTTCTAAGTAGCAAGGTTTGCAGGCAGAAAAACGTATTTCACTGGAAGAGCTATAGGCAAACCAGTGCACTCAATCCAGAGCTGCCTTTGCAGTGCCTTAGTGACCCTCCAGAGGAATTCAAGGCAGACCACATTTTTGTGTGTGTGTGCTTGTTATCTTATCTTTGAAGTCCTTCAGGAGACTGTGGTCTGCCTTCAACTGACATGAACACAGTTTGACTGCAAATCTTTGTTCGAGGAAGTGATTGCATGACCTTTTAGTTCTCATATAACAGGTAGATGTAAAGAACCTCCCCAGTTCTGTCTCATATGCAACACATGGCTCCTCAGCACATGATGCTTTCATTAGCATCCTTACCAAAGATGCCAGATCAGACCTTAATCCTTCATCTTCAGTGGGCCCAGGGCAGTCAGTGCTCTCAGACCTCTCCTCCTTTCCCTAATCTTCCCCAGAACTCAGGAAATAGCTATTTTCCAGCTCTTCCAAGACAGCTAGGGGTGTGAGCTACTGGAAAGCAGCTTTGTAGAGAGGTACCTGGGATTTCTGGTGGACAGCAAGTTGATCATGAGCCAGCAATGTGCCCTTGTGGCCAAGAAGGCAAATGGTATCCTGAGGTAGCCAGCAGGTCAAGGGACATCATCTTTGTTCTCTACTCTGCCCTGGTGAGGTCACGTCTGGAGTACTGTGGTTCCCCAGTTCAAGAAGGACAGTGGAGAGAGCCCAGTGGAGAGCCACAAAGATGATGAAGGGTGGCAGATGCATCTCTCTTATGAGGAGACCTGGGCTTGCTTAGCCTGGAGAAATGACTGAGAAAAGATCTCATCAATGCTTATAAATATGTAAAGAGTGGGTGTCAAGAAGATGGGGCCAGACTTTTATCAGTGCTGCCCGGTGAGAGGACCAGGAACAACAGGCACAAAATCAAATACAGGAAATTCTGTCTCAACATGATGAAAAAATCCTTTACTTTGAGGGTGCCAGAACACTGGAAGAGGCTGCCCAGAGAGGCTGTGGAGTCTCCTTCTCTGGAGATACTCAAACCTCATCTGAATGCATTCCTGTCCAACCTGCTGTAGATGAACCTGCTCTGGCAGGGGCCTTGGACTAGATGATCTCAGAATGCCCCTCCTCCCCCTACCATTCTGTGATTCTGTGAGGGTATCTCCCAATTCCTCCTTTCAGGGCACTATTTTCCCACACGCAATTACTCCCTCTGTTAATTTTAAGGCAGTGAGCATGCTGCCAGGGACTGGAAATGACCCTGTGGTTCACCAAGGGGCAAACCACAGATGAACACTTGCAGAGGTGGAGATGATAAGACTACTAACAAAATGCTACAATCATGACACAGGAGGCTGACTGTCTGGGTCCCACACAGTGGCTGCCTCCACAGCATTTTCCCTGGCTCAAGCAATTCCATAAAGGCTTGTAGGTATCAGTTTTCTGTAAATACTGGGGACAGGCTCTGATAAGCAGTTGAGATGTCCATTTTCTGTATAGGTGCCTACATCCCAAGGGTGTCAGTGGGAGTGTGCTAACCGTGTCAGCTTGTAGTGGCACATGGAAGGCTGATTTTAATTTCTGCTCAAACCATTTCCCACACTCTGCCTCTGTGAAGGAGGTGTGAATTGCAGGCTAGGTGTAGTGGTTTTCCACAGACTACCAGCACTGTGTAAAATTCACCCTGCCAGGCTTTTCTCCAAAAGTTACGGCCCAATTTAGACAGGAGGACAGTGGGAGCAGCAGATCTACAGGGAGAGCTGATGTATTGCTGTGCCATAAGAAGTTTATCCATGCTAGCCTGAGAATCAAAATGGAAAGCAGTAGTCTAGGAGACAAATAAAAAGGGCACGCAGACCTGAGATGGGTAAAGAGAAAGAGCCCAGACAAATGTAAAACTAGTGAGCTTCCATCATTTTCATTATCTGTCTTGGTAGCAGAGCTTTTAGACAAGAATTTTTTTGAGATTTCCAGGAGAGATCTTGGTACGCACTGACACAAGGCTAACTCTCATCCTCTTGGTTGCTTCTGTGTCTGTGGAAGGTGAGGAAAAACTTCCAAAATGCATGAATGAGGTCTGGATCAGACCCTGCAGTGCCAGCTGATCAGCTCCCTCTGTGGCTCAGCCCTGCTGTTTAACTGGGCTCGTGCAAATGCATACCTCAAAGATGGGAAGCATTTCCACTATGAGGAGAACTTGTTTTAACTTGGTGTTTTTCTAATATAATGGTATCCCTTGTGATATAACTATACACATTCACCTGGCTTCAGGCTTTTTAGTAATTGAGAAATACTTATTTGTTCTAGTTTACAGGTACCTTAAAGTTAATCTGTAAATGCAAAGCTCACAGTGGTGCTCTGAAGACAAAATTCAGGAAGGCTCTGGTTCAAGAGCCACCAAAGTGCAATGGAGAGACTCACTGAGCTTTGGATAATATCCAGACAGCTGGCCATTAGGAAAGGCACTGCAACTCAATTTGCAGGCTGTTGCCTATGAGGAAGCCAGGTAATGGTGGCAAAGTTTCACATGGGCCTCCAATGCTAACATGGTATCTATAAAGTGTGGCCGTGCCCTAAGCATCGCAGAAAGGTATGAAGGAAGGTCAGAGAGGCATGTCCTGAATCCTCCTATAGGAAGGTTCCTCCTGAACCCTCAGCCAGCACCTATATCCCCTTGACCAGTGGTCGTACCCATCATTGAAGATGAAGCATTGGAAAAGGGACCTCAGAGGGGCCACAGGAATTTTTGCAGTGGGTGAGAAAATCCTCCATGGCCCTTCTCCCTTGGCTGCAGCACAATTACTCCAGCAGTTGGGGTGCGCTTGGAGGGACATACAGCTGAACACTAAATGCATTTATTTCTACAGCCGGACTACACCTACCCATTTACCAAGCATAACTGCGTGTCTCACCAGCCTCACATCGGCACTCGCTTGTTTTCTTCTCCCATTGCCATGAAATAGCCAAGTGTTTTGCAACAGCTGTCTGGGAACACCCGCAGCTCAGGATAGCTGGAAGACAGAGGATAAAGAGATTTTCCTAGTAAAAGGTGGGAGCAGCAGATCACATTCCCTCTGGCAGAGTGGGAGTTTAGCCCTATTCTCCCACGTCTTGCATGGGTATCTCAACAACCTCCTTTTCTGCTCATTGGTAGGCAAAAAAAAATATGTTTATAAAAACGGAAGACACATTTTCATACAGTGCCGTAGAAATTGTCCTTGAACAAAATGTGGATTTCTGCTTTGAGTAGAAGGGGCATAGGTCAATAATTCTTACAGTATTAGCACCTTTTACTTCCAAATGGTTCACTTAAAATGGGGACAGGTGGTGTGGGGTGTGGGTTTTTTTGTTTTACACTCTAAGGAATATTCAAGAAAGCAGGTATCTTTTAAGAGCAACTGTAATCACAATGACTTAGGAGAAAAAGCAGAGAACACGTGTCTCCTTGAAACTGCAAAGGGAATTTAAGTAACATTAACAACTTGTGCTGGAGTACAGACATGGTGAAGGCCTAGAGTCAGTCTGGTACTTGGAGGCGACTTGCTGAACTGATGCTGGGACAATTTACACCACTATTTGTTTTATTAGCTTCATAAACTGCCCTATCTGAACAAGTGGTGAGGATTTAGGAGTGGGTCGATATTGAAAAAAATACATTAATTGATTATGGTGTTTTTCAAACTTTCTGAACTGCCAGCACTGTTTTCTTCAGTCAGCATATCTATAGAAGGAGGCTATTTGCAGAATGGGTGGCTTTTTAAAACCTTCTTCCTCATTAACACATTTTTCATCCAGCAAAGGCTGTAAAAATGCCACGTGAGTTCAGTCTACAACCGCACCCCATGAGTGGCAAATTAGCCACAACTGCTCCAAAGAGGAGTCCTAGTAAATAGTTCACAAGGCCCTCCTCCTTAAAAACTGTGTTCAAAGAAACTAACACCAAAACATTAAAAAAAAAAAAAAAAGGTCACTCAGCCTTGTGGCCAAAGATCAAGGCTGAATCCAGCTAAGGATTCGCCCACCCTTTTTCTGCCTTGGGATTTTCCTGTGTTGGGTGTTGAACGCCGTCTTCCAGAAACACAGTGCTTTACTTCCAGTAGCGTAGGTCTCTCGCTGCTGGAGAGTCACCCCAGCTCAGGGCCACCCCACAGGGGACAAACCCCCACCCCAAGTCACCCACACCGACTGCTTCCCACTGCAGCCGGGTCTTTTGCAAAGCACTCTCTGTAAGCATTGATTTGGCCTGGTTCTTCACTTGAGCTTTATCCAAGAACAGCATGAGGCGGTACGGCTGGAGGTGCCGTTTGTGAAATGTAAATACTTGTAGGTGATTGCATAGATAATATGGTCTCATGAAAGAACCGCTTGATATGTCAGTGTTAATACCTGCATCCCTTCATTTTCCCAGTGTTTGTATGCACAGTACATATTTTGCTTATAGAATACAGAGCAGGGTTGTAATAGAGATGTCTTCAAGCTACATTTATTTGATGTATTTGTTTTTACATTATTTTTATGCTACTAGTGAATGGGCTGTTTGGGAATCAAAATGCCAAAGCTGAG
The DNA here is from genome assembly GCA_013400055.1 of Nycticryphes semicollaris. Lineage (NCBI taxonomy): Eukaryota > Metazoa > Chordata > Aves > Charadriiformes > Rostratulidae > Nycticryphes > Nycticryphes semicollaris. The sequence goes on along the minus strand of VXBJ01004008.1, from coordinate 16,047 downwards.
GTATGAACAGGATCGCTCATCTCCATCCCCCATCATCCACGATAAAGAAATCAGAGCAGTATTGATTGTGGTAGAGAGGGGAACAGAGTATACTACACTAAGTATGCAAGTCCATGCTAGTTGTTTAACACCTTGGAAAAGGTGGGTTTTTTGCCCTAACTTTTCGCACAGCTTAGAGCTATGCTATGGATTGCGGGATAGCATCATGACTTTTGTGAAGAAACAGGAGGAAATACCTTTCGGTAAGAATAATTAACAAGCAACTTCATCAAATAGTGGTGCTTATCAACCCTGAAGGTTGAAAAAAGGCAGGGAAAATATATGTTTCTTTAACCAGCACACTGCAGGCATTCAAACCTCTGCAAATAGGGATCCCAGCAGAACTAGACCCAGGGCTGTCAGTTCCTGAACTATCCATGTCTCATTGTGTCCCAAGGACACTTCTTCCCAGTCTGGGTCCCTTTGGCACGTTTGCTGACTGTGGCTTTAGCAATGGCAGCTTGGGAGCAGGCTGGGGCAGCCCCTCCTCTCTGCTCCAGAGTGAGAGAAGCTGCTATGGCTGGTCTGGCGTGGAGATGCCCACTCCAGGGTAAGCGCGGACGCTCAGTTAGTTTTCACTGAACCAAAGAAAAAAGCTTGATTTCAACCAAGATAAATGCATACTCTGCTACTTCTATCCAAATTTCTGCCAGGCAGTGGCCTGTCCCCCCTACCCCTGGAGACTGTGGCCAGGGTATTCCTGTGCCTCTGAGATCTTGGATCCCAAAATGCCTCTCTCTGCTCTGTCGCAGCTGCTGCTTGCTACAGGTTCTCGTCTTTTTATCTTTTGTCCTCCTGGATGAGGTCAGCCAAACTGTTCCTCTCTCCCGTAGGGGGAGAAACTGCTGAAGACCCATCACCTGCATTGTGCAGAGCACAAGGGATTTGCATTTATCACTGCCCCATGTGTTTAGACCCTGCTGAAAGTGCTCCTTATCTCTCTCACCCATTGACCAAGGGATGTAATAACTTGCAAGCCCTTACTGATACCCAGGATAGCAACCGTTGGTTACTGTCTCCAAACAGCCTGTGACACTGTGTCCAACACCTTAGACTCAGCCCTGCGGGAGCCCTGCTCAGACCAGCTCCAGGCAGGTACGCGTGGATTATGTATTTGAAGCAGAAGATTTTATTACTTTCTCGATGGTTATAAAATGCACTCTTAGGTCTGTGTGTGCTTTATCCTTCTCTCTTGCTGAGAAGCGTGAAAAACAAGGTCTGAGAGTTTAAGAGAAAAGATTTTTTTTGTGCGTAGGTTTGAGGTCAACATTTGAAAAATCTACCTCCAGCTCCTAAAATAAGTTGTGGAGGTGACACCAGTCTGTGATATGCAACTGCCTGAGGAACAACCATATTTGCACAGGAAAGGGTGTGTGCTAATTGATTTATTCATGTACAAATGAGCGTGCTCATGTGTAGACAGATCAGTAGATACCAAACAGACAAGAAACGGAAAGCGGCAATATAAATGGACAACAGCATTTAAAAAAAAAATGCAAGTGTTTGTTTTTACGGTGCATTTATAACAGGCTACTCATAAGCCTGTTACCCTTCATGAGTTACTGTAAAAGTAAAGTGAGATCTGCAGGAATATGTAACACCTTCTATCAGACCAGCTGATAACAGCCTGAAAAAGCAGGTGTATTGGGACACACAAACCTCTCCTCAGGTTTTCTGTCCAGATCTGACAAAAAGTCCACGTATCTGTTAAACTTGTCTGTTTTTCATGGCTTTCAGTGGTTACAATTTCTGTCAGGTTGTGGGATGCAGCCACCAGGAACAGCTGGGAGCTGGCAAGGGACTCATACCCCCAGGGATGCCCACATGCCATGCCACCAGCTCCCCTGCTATGACACTCACTCCTGCAGCCAGAAGCTCCCTGCCAAGGGCTTCTCTGATGCCCAGTCTGAAGCCAGGGCTGCTGGAATCACTTTTTAATGGAAAATGTGGATTTGGGTGGTTAGACACCCTCTGCGGGGATATCAGTGGTCTCCAGCAGACTCCTCAGTGCCTGTTATCCTCCCAGTGCTTTGACCTACCACCTGGAGCTGCCCAGTTTCTCCAGTCTGCCCATTTTACCAGGATGGAAGAGGTTCGGAAGGGTTGGGAGCCTTGAGGGTCTCACCAAGTTGGTAGCACTTCCTCTTGTTGGACTTGGGCCAATCTGCTCAGGAGGGTACATTTAGGGGATCCCGAATTGGAGGATGCTTATCTGGGAGTCCAAATGACCTTCATAGCCTCAAAAATATGTTGGAAAAGGTCAAAATAAATTGTTTAGACTTTCAGAGGGGAAAAAAATAACATAACTTCTGCTTTGTACCACATTTTTGTTCCACACGATATGAGATTATCTGGGGTCGTTGCTGAAATTTGGGAACATGCTGTAAACTCACCATTCCTCGACCAGTTCTTTCCAGAGCCCTTCCTCGGGAGCAGCTCTGCAGACTCCTCCAGGCACGCTGCCAAGCAGAAGGGACGCTTTGGCAGGAGCACAGAAGAGAGACGCAGAGGGGCCGTTCAATTCTTTCCTATCTCTATATTGGTACCAAGAGAAGCTAAAAAAAGAAATGCTTCCATACCTTCGGTTGCACTAAATATAACCATCTAGCCGGTTCTATATATACATTTTAAAAAGCGTGACATGCAATACTCACAAAGAGATGAGACTGGAGAATAAATTACGATGCCAGAGGGCCAGAGCTGTCAGTCACTCCATGCATGGTAAACCACTGATTGATTTGGTCCTAGAGAACGGCTGACTTTTCTCTTTGTCTTCCTCTGACATAACAAACTTACTGTGTTTTCTGATTTACAAAAAAACACTCTAAAAATAATAATACCTTCTATCATCTGAAATCCCAGGGAGTACAACAGATGTGGTAGAGAGGAGGTTTTAGTTCATCTAGGGTTAAAGCCTCCAGCCAGCAGCGCCAGTGATATCAGTCACTAATAGTAACCTTGCGTAGCTGCATGCATTAAGGTGGTATTGGATGATAAGGCTGAAGAGTGAAGCAATCTGTTGGGCTACAGCTGAAAATAGAGTCACTGCTGCAGAGGGAAAAAAACTTCATACCCTCCCTGACTCTTTCTTCAGAAATGAAAATGCAGGGAGTGGTGCTGAGGGAAGGCAAATCTGATTTCCCACTGCTGAGAGACAGGGTGGCACTTGTGAGAAGGATTTCAAGGTCATGGTGGCGATGCTATCAGTGGTGATGCGGGAGCCAAGCAGACAACAGGTGAAAGCGTTTCGGAGGTGGCAGTGCGCTGCCGAGGGAGATCATCCGATAGCCATGGCAAGCTGCCTGCTGGGGGGCACCTTCAGCCCTTGTTTCCCACATGGATGCACAGGAACTTGGCCATGAAGGTGACAGTCAGGAGGGGTGAGAGGTAAAGGAGCCTCTGCTACTGTGCCTGTAGATAACTGGGGTGTTTGTGGTTATGCTGTGCAAAAGGACTCTTTTGCTCACTTCTTTAGGTCTTTCCCCTTTGTCCCTGGGTACTTCTCTGCCTGTATTTGCATGCTGACATATAGGAATGTCACAAAATAGTGTAATCTAGATAGCATATGCAACAGTATGGCTCTGAAGTATGGGCCATCATCACATCCAGGTGGGTCACATCCAGGGATGGGAACAGTCCCCATCTGCACCATGTAGGGGCCAAGCGATGGTGGCTGCAGCCACCCAGCATCACAATCACCAGGTGGTCCTTCCACAACCTCTTCCCCCACCGCACACTGTCCCAGTAAACCTCCTGCTGCTGCAGGCCAGTCTTGAGACACAAGCAGTGCAGTCAGAGAGTCAGTCTGGGAACAAACTCTTGTTTCCTTTAATCACCCGGATTCGGATTCAAAAGCAAATAATGGCTGGGAGTCAGGAGGCTCAATGAAGGTCAAATGAACTCTGGTGGCATCTTAAAGACAGCGTAGTCTCAAAACTGCAGCTCTGCCAGTAAAAAGCAGGGACTTGAAGGCTGGACCCTGTAGTTCCATTGATACCTTATTCCCTAAATTGTGTTTCACCAACAACTCTTATCTTGGGCAAAGCACTTACCAGCTTAGCACCTCTGTTTACTCCTCTTCATGTGACAAAGAGAAATCCTAAACCACTTCACAGGCTTGTGTCAGTGTCTGATAACTAATATTTATATGGGTCTTGGAGATCCCTGGCTGGGAGGCACTACAAAAGGGACATCTACATCAAAGGTGCAAATATACACAGAGGTGGTTCAGGGAGTACAATAACTGGCTTTTACAAAGAGGCTACTTGAACTGAGGGCAGCAGCATGAAAACAAGGTTGCACAACCCGGTCAGGATACGTTCCAAGGTGATACTCAGACCTTACTCAAGTAAGGTCTTTCTAGAGGGCAAAGGAAATTTCACCTTGTTAAAAACTGGTAGAAAGCGCTCACAAATTCATGAGTTGCATCTGGACAACCTTCCCTAAGTTATCTGATTTGGGTGGGGAATTAAAAAATGCCACTTATTACGGCAACGAGCACTCTGACCTACCGCTTGTTTTTTCACCAGTCTTTTTTGTCCTCATACACTCTTGCTCTCCAAACTCCAGAGCTGATCTGGACACTTAAAAGCCTGCAGTCAAGAGTTTCTCTGATTATGCCAACACTCAGCGATCCCACTGGCACAAATATTTACAGATCCTTGGTGTTCTTTTGCAATTAGGGAACAAGTATATTCTTGCAGTTTAAGCACCAGGGAGGTATGTGGGAGTTCTGGATTAAATACTAGCTTTGACAAAACCTTCTTGCAGAAACTTCCATAATACTGAATCTTTTCTGTAAGTACTTGTGCTCCTGAACACCACATGGCTTCTATTCCCTACGCACAGTGAATTTGCCCTGTGACACCTATGTAAGTTTTTTTGGTGATACTGGCTACCTGACCTGCTTTGTACCCTGAAATCTTGGCTGTCTCTTACAGCTATCATTACCCACCTCTTAAATGAGGATTGTGCTTCCTTTCTCACAGAGCATACATCTCCCAGAAATTCTGTGCACGATTTTTGGACAGATAACAGCGCTGACATACTTCTCACCATACCCGTAGGACTAAGAAGCTAGTGGGAAGGGAGCTAGAACTTGTCACATATAACATTTTGTTTTGTGGGGATTTTCCCTAGTGTTTTTTTCCCTGTTTCTCAGTTTTCTTTTGCCCCTCCCTGTGAAATTGAGGACTGCCAAGGCCTGACACCAAGATATTTGCCTGGCTGCTCATCTGCAGCTTTAAATACAAAGGAGAGTGAAGGCGACCCCCTAGGCAAACATTAATCGGCACTGCTCCAGCAGAGATCAGCGGGAATGCGAGAGCATTGCTTACCCAGCACTGACCCCTAGCATGGGGGCAGCTGAGCAAATAGCTGCTGTCACCATGCATGCCATAGCTGCACCCTACAGACCTGAAACACCCTGTCTATTGAGGTGGGTAACAAGTCTTCTGAGCCAAAGAGGGACACTGAACTGATTAAATGAAACCAAGCCAAAGTTGGCTGCAAAAAAAACCCCTGCTGTCCTGCCGCCTTCTGCCCGTTTTCTGGGTTAAGGTCCTGAAGGCCATATCCTGAGTAGGGGTGAGGCACTGGAGCAGGTTGCCCAGGGAAGTTGTTGTGGCCACATCCCTCAAGACCAGGCTTGAGCAATCCGGTCTAGTGGAAGGTGTCCCAGCCTATTGCTGGGGGGTTGGAACTAGATGATCTTTAATGTCTCTTCCAACTTAAACCATTCTATGATTCCGTAACCCCCAGTACAACTTCACTGGGACCGTAGCAGTGCACTGACTGCTGCTGCTGTGTGTGCACCAGGATCTGGAGGCGGGAGAAAAGGCTATTGCTTGTGTAGAGGCAAGGAGGATCAGAGGAATTATTTAAGAATCACCATGGGTGCAGCTGTCTATACTTAATTTTGACCAAGAGCAGGACTTTATAAATGTAAATTCAGTGCCCTCTTGGACACTGAACTAAGTGTGTACCTAGCAAAACAGTTATTATGGTGGCACTACATTCACTGTTGCCTTCTTCAACCAAAACATTCCTTGTATCATAGGCCAAAGCCTTTTGCCTTTGCAGGGCTTTCCAGTCAACACTATTCTGTCATTAAACAGAAAGCATCATATTTAAACATTGAAATTAGGTTTTGCTAGCTTCCAAGCTTGGTCAGAGAAAGAAAAACATCATGCTATTAGTTTATTACAGCACAATGTTTCAAATAGAACTTTAAAACCTCTGTTTCTAAAGTCCCTGTTTTAAGAAATACCACATTATGACTTTCTACATCAGCAAAGCAGGCAAGCTATGCTTTGCGAAAGAAAGATAGAAGTTAATTGCTTCCCAAGCAGACTCACTGCTTAGTGTCTAGTAGCAAGTTGTTGGCCATGCCAGGCTGTGTCTTGCAGATCATTAGTGACCTGTGAGGCCAGGACACATGATTTCCGGCTGGGCTCCACACCGCGTTTGTTGGTGGTATGTGTCATAGTCCCAGTGCAGGGACTTGGCTTCTCCCTGGCTACCATGTCCTGAAATGACAGCTATGCCCCAGCATGTGGCAGTGGCCCACGTGCCACGCTCTGTTTGGCATTGTGACCAGTGACAAAAAGGCTTTGGACACCACTGGTCAGGATTATTAACAAACTGGACTGCATTCCTAGCCCTGCTGTCAGCGCACACATGGGAACTGTGTGGGAAGGACAGCCTTAGGGTCAGAGCGTGAGAGTGGAAATCAGGGGATTTGGTTCCCTTTGGGGATCATCCATAAAATCTCTGTGTGACAGAGAAACTAGACATCTCCCTGCTTCACAGTCACACAGAAGGAAAACTCTCCCGTAACGCAGATCAGGGCTGTAGGAGGCACCTGAGCAAAAGCAGATCCTTCCCAGAGATCCTGCCGTTCTCCCTGCTGTGCTGCCTCTTTCTGCCTTCCAGAAGGGATGTAGTCCTGTAGTATAAAAGCATGTCCAGCATTTAATCCAGCTGCATGCACAGAGGCAGCAAGAAAGCTTGTGGCACCCACCATTCCTCATACCCCAGCATTTTCACTTCTAAGGATATCCAGATTTTGTGTTTATCTTTCTTGGAGCCTCTCAGTGCATGCTGAGACTTGAATGCCTGGAAAATGTATTAAGGAATGAGCCTCTTAAATCCAGCCACATCACCTTAGGTATCTCTTGGGTCTCCTGTGGGATCAAGCTCTTTCCTACTTTTACCATTGGCATAAGGCTGTGCCAGTGGGATGACTGCCACAAGGATTAAACTAGGACTAGAATTAGCTCCATATTCTGATTACTAAGACCAGGCTTTAAGGAAATTGGGAGAAATCTAGAAAGGAGACTGTACCCAAGCAGCAGAGTGGTTATCCTGGGCCAGCATGGGCACTGAAGGCATGCTGTGTGCCACTGCCCAGCACTGCACTGAGCAGCACAGATGCACCCAAAGCTGAAATGCCAGGAAAGCTGTGCTAGCTTAGTTTTTTCCAATGGTCTTCCTCAGCAAAACAAACCCACCAAATTTCACTTTTTAATTCTTTCACGAGTTTTGGAAGGAAGAAGGGAGAAGCAATGTTAAGAGTAACCCAGAGCCTCAGGCTGGTGGTGTCAAATCCCAGAGGAAAGGAGCCAGGAAAGAGAAAAGGGGAAGTGGGGGGAGAACTGGGGTTCCTGGAATTGTTATCTACACATACAGGAAAAATAAAATTGCCCTCCCTTTCACTGTAGCAGAGCACTAGCAATGGAGACTCTTTGCTGTAAACACTGAAAATGTGTAAGTCTTCAGTCTTATGTCCATGCTTGCAAGAGTGGCCAAGGAAAAGGCTGAATTCTCTAAATTCTGAATTATTTGCCAAAGCTGTACATTAGATAGAGAGCAGCCTGTTAATAACCGCCTCCCTCCCCCATGCTCTCCTCTGCACCCAAAATATTAGCCATTGTGGAGCTCCACGGTCTCAGCAGTTTTCAGTCAGTTCCACTGCCTTGACATCTCACAGAAGAGCCTGAAGCTCCCAGGGCAGCCCCAGAGTGAACATTCAGCAATGCTCCACCTACACTGCTGCCTGCTTCCTAAGGATGGAGATGTTTGGGATGAACAGGAGCGATCGCAGATGATCTACTAATGAGCAGAGGTATGACAGGAATGTTGCCAACATTTTATAAAAAAGAATTTCTAGATAAGAAATTAAGGAAAAGAGAGTTCTTTCTTCCCAAGTTACATTTTGCAGGGCAGAAAATGCAAATGAGCAAAGCTGGGTTTTTTTGGTTAACAAACTGAATTAAAATTTCTCATGCCCAAGTTGCTTGCAGTCTCCTTTCTGTACAAATCTTAATGTTATTGCACCTTGAGGTTCAATTTTGCGCAGTTTCGAAAAGAAAATGAGTTTCTACCTTGCAACACATTATGAGTTTGCCAAAGACAATACCTGTATGGATTTCATCAGTCTTAATCTTATCTTCTCCAGAATTTCCAGTAATGTCTGTGAAAACGCTGTCAAATTTCCCCCTTCTTCTGGTGAAGAAAGCCAAGACCGAGATCAGAAGCAACCATTCCAGATCCCTCACAGACATCCTGATTATCAAACATCTTATTAGATATCCTGGGCCAAACTTAGTCCTGCTGTAAACTAGAGGAGTCTGGCTTACATCTATTGAGTATCCATTTGGATCTCTTTGCTTAGATAAATGATCTCACAAAAAATAATATTTGAGTGATTTCTTTAAGAAATTAACCAATTATTTTTCATATGGGGTTCATAGGTTTAACTTCAAGTCTATTGAGCTTAAAACATGTTTTCCTGTTTCTGTAGGCTATGCCACAGGATCCTTATGGACACTGTGACTGACATTTGTCACAGGTTTCATCTGTTTGTTCCTTGCAGACTTTTAACTTGGACAAACCTAAATTTCCAAGAGGAACTCATCTACCACCTTGCAAGAGTCAAAACAACAAAATAATTTTATTATAATGGAATAGTTTAGGACCCAGGGAAACGTGGTTTAAATTTTGATCTGCCACAGGCTCCCAGTATGACACTGGATAAGTCACTCAGGTGTGGGTTTACTGCACATAATTCTTGCTGTCTCACTGGAAGTCCCTGTGACAGAAGTATGGTCTAAATCAGGAAGCTGCATTGCCTTGAGGGCCAGCAAAAGCACCAGGAAGCCTGAGTAAACTACCCTCCTGTGTTGCCCATACTTTTTCCATGGAGCAGGCAGAAAATTTAGTCTGCTAGCTTAGACACTTCTGCTAGATGCCTAAAGGGACCTATGAAAAGTCCAGGCTTTGATCTTTACATGGGGCTGTTCCAAATGTGTAAAGAGATGTTTAGCATTTGGTCCACACAGTAGGACTGTGAAGATAAATATGGAATACAGTGAAGTAGTGAGATCTATCCTTCCATTCTAGATAGAGAAGTGGATGGCTCCTGGTAGACTTTAGAAGAAAATCTGAAGGTTGGTTTGAATGCTGATACAGAAGTTGGCTGGGGTCTTTTAAACCCGTGCAGGATCTCCTTAAGTTTCAGAATATTAATGAGCCTCTAGAATAATGGCATAATGGTATTTTGTAGCCAAGATGACTGAAGGTCAGAAGACTGAATATTACCTCTTCCTACAAGTTTTGCCTTGCTTTGGAAAAACAAAGCCTGAAACCAAAGCTTGAGATTCAATTCAAAAGTCCACATTTTCGGATTATTTTTGGAATTCAGTGTGAGCATTTGCAAAATGATCACTTACATTCCTCCTTGCATCTTGTTGCTATCTTCCATCATGAAATGCAGGTTTTAGAGCACGGCTACAACCTTGCTGCGCTCTCTGTGCTGTTACGAGCCTTTGATCACTTTAATCACTGCACTTAAGGGTAGCTCGATCTATTTTTTTCAACTAATTTGACATTCTACAAGGTAAGAAAGTAATTAGTGATGTCTGTTCTACTGAAATGATATGGTATTTCAGTTGCTCCCCCACGAGCTTTACAGTTTGGCTATAGCCATTGTTAGATATAAAAAAAAAAGCTTCCTTCTTAAAGAATGAGACACAAAAGACAACTTTGGGTAACCTGATTAGCCGCTTGCATTCGTTTCAGCTTAGCTCCGTATTTGATGGGATGCAAGCCATGAGCTTTAGCTTCTCTTTGCCTTAGTAGGTCTCACTGCTGGAGTAGCCAATGCTAGTTACCTACCTGACTATCTCTTGTGTAGGTTGGCTGACTCTGTACTCTTCGTTTGGCAATAGGATCAGGCACGCAGCTAAAAACTAGGTTTTCTTGTTTGGGGCATGTTTTACCACCCCTAGGATGTTTTAAACAGGAGGTTCTGTAGCTTTTAGTGTCTGATGTTATCTGAGTCACTTAGAAGGTGCCAGCTATCTGAGTATTATCTAATTCCTCAATTTGTGTGTGTTTGTGCAAGCTTTCATACAAGATAGGAATTGCACTGGAGGGATAAAGTTTTCGCCTTCCTAAGGGGACTCTAGCTGTGTGACCTGACAGTGTTGCACTGTTGGTGCAGAAGGACACAGGTCTGCTGCCTCTTGAGCAGTGAGTATGACCTTTGTTTAGACAAACCATCTCCTGTCTCTGCTCTCACTCTGATCTGCAGACATAAAGGAAAAGGAGTGGCTGGCAAAACTTCAAAAACCTAGAAACATTTAAGACTGGATTTGCTGAGGTGCCTGGGATCCCAAGCTCCCCTGGGAGGTGGTGGCTAAATCAGAGCTATCCAGTGCCTTCCCCAGGAGGAGATGCTTTTGCAGGCAGCCAGGCAGTTTATTTCTTCTGCAACCTGGGCACGATGCACTGCTAAGGGATGGCTGGATAGCCCACCCTCCACAGCGATGGAGGCTGCTTCAGAAGCTCCTTCCAAAGTTTTGATGATGAGCGCGCTTTGCAGTGCCGGCAGCAGCCTGAAGCCTGGTGCAAGACTGCAGTGTTGGTAAAGAATTTATGATCCCTCCCGCAAGCACCCTCTCACCCTCATCTTTTGCAAAGGTCCATCCCTCCCCATCAGCCCCCAGTTGTGCTGCTGTGAACCGACATGCTATTAAGTTAGTGCTGCACCACAGAGCAGCCCCCTGCACTGCTTCGTCTTTCTACCTGTAACGCTGGGAAGAAGCTGAATGTATCCGGATTTCCCTTTCCCCGGGCTGCTCAGCAGGGCATGAGCTGCTGTGTGTCACTGCCCATTAGACACTGGCAGGCGGCCAGGTTTCACAGGGTAGATTTGGCTGGGGCTCAGAGCAGTAGCACGGGAGGCTGGGGATCCTTAGCTGATCGGGGTAGCCTGGCCATTGCTCCTCTGCTCTCCCCAGTTTCCCTCCCTCCCTCCAAGGAGGTGGGCTGCTACAGCTGAGAAAGCAAAGAGGCAAGAGGATTTGGGTCCGTCTCAAGACACCTGAGGTCTATCTGAAAGCAGGGCAAATGTATGTAACTTTCCTAAGCATAAAAATTTCGATTCCTTTTAGAGGTGGAATAGCTGCTCCTGCTCGTATAAATCCTGCATCCTCCCTAGCAGGTAAAAAGAGTCTCGCATGTAGCACACACAGCTCTTCAGAGCACCATAAGGCTTTATTAAACCATTACATCTATATTACAGTTGTATGCAGAGCTTCAACGAGTTTCCCAGGTCTCGCTGTGCAGACACCGAACTGCAGCCAAACCCAGCCCTGGCGTGTTCAGTGAAGGCCCCAAGCCTTCCAGCTGCTCTTATCAGCCAGGGAGTGATGCCCCCGATGATCCTGCAGTCAGCAGATGCCAGTAAGGATTGAAGAGGTGCCCACACTCCCCGACTATTTATTTTCTAGAGTTAGGAACAAAACTAGGGTTACCTGCTGGTACTGCACAGGGTCTATCAAAGTCCTGGTCTCTCATGGGAGGAACTGCAGATTACACCACAAATTTCATTGTAAATGAATGGCTCAACAACCCCCCGGCTTCCCAAGTAATGGGATTTCTTCCAGCAGCATACCTTAAGCAAAACTATTAGCCTGTCCATTAGGAGGACGGGATACGTATGGCTGCATGCGGATGGACAGTTTTTAGAAGAGCAGCATGGGATTCTTCTAATTCAAGAGCTGCTAAGACGTTTGATCCTGTACTACTGAAACCACACACTTCAAAGGCAACAGGATCTAGGCCCTAAGTAAGTGATGATGGGGAAAAATCAATCCACCTTATCAAACAAATGTGTGGCTAGAAACATGTGTCTAAAACAGTGATGTATTTTTTTAATGCATAAAAATTAACAGTCTGGTGAGAATCCGCATTTCTTCGTTGTAATGAAATCCCGGGGAGCCCACGTGCTTTACGTTATCAGAGAGTCCTGGCCCTGAGCTGGTGCCTGTGGTGCCCTCAGGAACCCTCGCTGCGGCCATGTGCTGGGCTCTTCGTTATGGCCGCCTCGCAGCCCTCCGCTCTGCCTTCCTTTGCTCTTACAAAGACAGAGCCAGGCTTCAGCAAGGGCCACATCCACAGCACCCCCATGCCCAACCCCTGAATATCTTAAATGTTACATAAAGAGTACAGCAGGTGTTGGGTGTTTTTTACAGCGAGAAGGCATTGCATTTGCTGGCTTCTTGCTGCAATAAATTGGCAGATGATGCTCTAATGAGAACAATAATGCACCCACCCTACCGCCTTCGATCACTTATGTGCTCTTTTGCAGCTTGTGAAAGGCTCTAAAAGCTTTCACCAGACAGGTTGTCTGATTTTTAGGGAGTGTCACTAGCGCTGTTTACCCTAGACAGGCAAAAGCCTCTTTTTTACAGTGTGTGGTTGCTGGAACAATTAATGTCAGGCTAAATGACCAATATCTGGTTTGACCCAAGAAGTGCCGGATTCCAGCCATTTGCCAGCAATTTCAGCAGTAGAGGCTGCCTCAGACCAGCATATTCAAACTGCGTGCTTCAATAAACTGCCTAATGGGTGGCATGCTGAGGTGCAATCAATTGGCATCAAATGTGCTGTGCCATTTTGCACCAGCTGATGGCCAGCAATAGTGACAGTGTGTATACCGGCACTAGCTGTATTCTGGTGACAGAGTGAGCTGTGTTCTCCAGCCTTTTCCTCCACTCAGAGATATGCATGCAAGGGACAGAGTTGCATTTCCATTTGCACAATTGTTTCCCCTTGTTCAGTTCTCGTGACCATCTTCACTCTTTGTTAAAAAAGTTATTTGGCAGCTCAGATGAACTCCCGCGGGAGGTTATCACCAGGTTGTGATTAAAATTACTCACCAAACAGCTGTTTCTTTGGGAAAAATGTATTGTTTCGTTAATCTGTAAACCCACAGCAATTAAAATCGGGTCCTGAAACAACAAAAACAAGCTGCGTGCATCCGATCTTACCGTTTGGCTTGCCATTTCCCATGTGTTCTGCTTGTCTCAGTCACCTCTTCCTGCAGCATCTCAGTCTGAGCGACTGAACAGACAAGTGATCTTTTCTGACTTTCAGCACACCTTTGTCTACTTTAGGACCCAGATCTGGTCTCTACTTATCTGAAGGGGAATCGAGTCTATTTTAATTGCATATGAACGGGATGATAATAAAATGTTAATTGCTTTTTCTGCCCATGCACTGATCTGTATCTAGCAGAATTTGCCCTTGACAATCCCGTAACATTGGTACAATCGCAAACAAATACACAAAGACATCCCACTCGCATTAGAAGGATTCAGGTATCTCTCCCATTGTTCCCAGGCTGCTCAATGCTTTTTCATTTCAGCAGCTGCATGCAGCACCACTGATGTGGAACTGCTCAGCACGTATGCCAGTATCACATATCCGCTATACTGGCCATCCCTACATGAGTGTAACGTAGGATTTCTTTTGGAAGAAGCTGGTGTCTCTTTTTTTTTTTTCAGGACTGAAATCTTCATTCTCATTGATTAAACCACCTAGAAATGGCCCACTCATTTACCTCAGAGGAATGCTAGGTTCACCGTACCCTGTTGAAATGTAGAGCTGCTCCAACATGTATCCGTCACCCATAGCTTTCTATGTCCTGCAACATACCTACTGCTGTGATAACTGAGCACCTGTCAAGATACTATATTGCTAGCTGTGGAAATGGAAGTCCTCCCGAATTTATCAACAGAGAAGCTTACATTGCTGCCTGGCAAGTTTCTCGGCTTTTGTGACTCAACCTTGACCTCTAAGGATCTACTTCTCAGGGTGAGAAAGCAGCAAATTCTCCTTGCAGATGTAATCACTGTTTCCTCTGCTGCGGGCTCTGACTGACAAGATGGCAGAGATATCTTTAGCTCAGACAAAATCATCTGAAAGCAGTCACAGCTACAAGACACAGACTACACATTCATGCCATAACTTGGCTTTGGCCTCCCAGGTTCCCAAACAACACCCACAGTGAAGCGGGAAACTGCCCACCACCCGAGGCCACCAGTTGATTGACAATGTCAGTAGGCCACCTTGCAGACACTAAAACTCTGGGCCATATTTGAACTGCTGGCTCTTTTTACCCTTGCTGTCCTTTGAGCTTCAGAAGGACATGCTTACAGCCTTGCAAAAAAACTAAAAAAAATAAAAAAGCCATGTTACAGAGGCATCAATTGATATTAAGACTGTACCTAGAAGCCACCAGAGGTGAGTGCTGAAAGATTCCCATCTCTTAATATTAAATTGTTCCATTATAACTTCCACTAAAAGCAAACATGATTTGTCATGTGCATTGATGTCTTTCTCAAGTAAAGCTTTTCATAGAAGTTCAGGTTTAAGGCACCTCCCCTTCATTTTTGGGGGCGCTCCCCATTTCCCAGAAGATGTCCCGGTGCCAGAGCCAATTCCGATGCTGAGATGCTGCATTTCTCACCTGCTGATTGCAATTAGCTATTGTCCAGCTGGCACCTGGTGAGCTGCTGAAGCACTAACAAGAAGAAGAGACCAGCATGAGACCTCAGCAGCACATACGCTGTGAATAAAAAAGAAATGTGGCACTGTGTTCCTCAGGTGGCTTCACTGCAAAACAAGGTTCCCATGTCCCCATGTGTGTGTCAAAGTCTGCTTTTGGAGGCTCATCTTCCTCCTCATGCTCGTACCCATGCCATCACGTGTTTGCCAGAAAGGAACCATGGGGAAATAAAGGTTACTATAGGTAAAAACAAGCTCAACCATAGTCTTCTTAAGAAATTATCCCCAGTCACACCTATTGTCAGTCCATATCAATCATCACAATGGAAAAGTTACCTCTGATCATGGTGGTTGCCATACTGGTGACACACCAGGTGAGCTCTGGGGGTGGGCAGAGCCACTCCTATTCTCTGCTGGCTGCTGGGGTCCTGCCAAGCCTCTTGTGTGCTCCGAGACATCCACATGACCACTGAAGCACAGTTCCCTGTAGTCTTTACTTTGTTCTTCACCTATTTGTAAGGAAGCCTATAGTGATGCTGACTTATGTGCTGGGACCAGGATCTCAGATCTTCAAGGGAAACTCCTCAGAATGCTAGAAGGAAAAGTCATCCTCCCTCCACATGCCCCAAGAAACCATAGAAACATAGAATCATTTAGGTTGGAAAAGACGTTTAAGATCATCGAATCCAACTGTTAACCTACCACTGTCAACTCCACCACTAAACCATATCCCTATGCACCACATCTACATAGTTTTTAAATACCTCCAGGGATAGTGACTTGACTGCTTCCCTGGGCAGCCTGTTCCAGTGTTGACAACAATTTTGGTGATGAAATTTTTCCTAATAACCAATCTAAACCTCCCCTGAAGCAATCTGAGGACATTTCCTCTTGTCCTATCAACTGTTACTTGGGAGAACAGACCAATCCCCACCTCGCTACAACCTCATTTCAGGTAGCTGTAGAGAGTGATAAGGCTTCCCCTCAGGCTCCTTTTCTCCAGGCTAAATAGTACCCGCAGCCACTCCTCATAAGACTTGTGCTCCAGACCCTTTGTGACCTTCGTTGCCCTTCGTTGGACACGATCCACCACTTCAATGTCTTTCTTCTAGAGAGGGGCTCAAAACTGACCACAGTTTCTGAGGTGCGGCC